>OX453066.1:7173587-7359089 GCA_949699795.1 Spicauda simplicius
CGTAACAGTGCGCTCTGCTTGGTACAAATAATCCCGATACAGTTAGGTTTCTAATTAATTTAAGTGTTCTCAGACCAATATGGCAAGATTGGTCTTTCATAAAGTGGACATTCATTAAGACCGTTGCAAAATAAAACTTAAAATTGGTTTCGAATTGATATCTTGTTTTTTATTAATATTATAAATCCGAATCAGTCCGATTTCTCTGAAATTTGGCTTACACATAGAATATGACTTATATTAGAACATAGGATAGTATCCTATTGATGAGTACCTACATTTCAAGCGAGCAAAGTCGGGGGAATAAAGAAGTATAAAAATGCTACATTTAAAATTTTAAAAATAATCCTCTCTACTGGCTAATAAGTCTTTCTTACCTTTACGTGGTTAAAATTAATTCAGCCATTTGCATTTCCTTAGCATGATTTGCTTGCATAGCATTTCTTTTATATCTTTTCACTCTATTTTCACTCATTGGGGGTGTCAGGCAGCAAGAATAAGTGCTTATACCATCCGGCCTTCAACCATGGGAAGAACAGCGGTACGTATGGTCACATACCACCGTAAACATCACTAGTTGTGGAAGATCTTTAGGCTCACTGTGACGGGACGATGCTTTCAAAGACTCCGTTTACTTCCCGGAACCTTATTCTCAGCACCGAGTTCGGCCACTATAGTGGGTTTAAATCTCTAATATTATAAAAATGCTTCCCTTCCAAAAATGAAGATATGAGTGCCACATTAAAGCAGGCACTTTAATCACTTTGACGTGAAACGTAACGCAATCGGTCGCGTTATTGTATATGGCTCAACTGCTGAATTTCTACATGCATGTGTTTTAATTGAAATATATATTTCATAGTAAATTAAATACAAACTCATACAAAGTCACAATATTTCCTGAAGTTATTTTTATTTCAATTATTTTTCAAGTAATTAGTTATTTCGAAAAAGATTATTGTAAAAAATGTATAACGATGTATGTAGCGTGAGTTACAAGCGTAAAAGTTAAGCATTTCGATCGTAGCCCACTGTCTACGTAAACTATGTTTTATATTTGATTTTCACAATTTAAAGACATGAAAAGTTAAATTTTTAAGTTCTGGATTGTCACATTATTTTGATAATGAGGTTTTGCGCGTAAGAGACACGTGCGAAAAACGCCAGGACATGTCGTAATGTGCCAATGTGCCATGTGCCAATGTGCCATGTGCCAATCAAAGTAAAAGAGAAGAAAGTTTTCTTTAGAAACTCTTGTAACTGGTTTTAATTGTTGGGATATATGGCCTTTTTAGCTTTTCTTTGGTATTTAAGGCTTGGTTTTGGGTAAGTTATGACGTAATGCATTATTGGCAATAATTCTCGTGTGTCTCAAAGAATCAATCCCCGAATTTAGAGTGGCCACATACGTACTCTTTATTGATTGGATTTCCAGATTCTATTACTAAAATCGAATCGAATAGGAAACCCGGTAATAAAGCCGAACGTACCGGTATGCGTTAAGGTATAAATGGTGAATACAGGTCGAAATCTAAGCGAAATACGATTATCACCTCAAGGAATATATTTATGACTAGCTGAGCCCTGCGGTTTCACCCGCTTATAACTTGATAAACTACAATATAACAGAATTATCCACCTAAAAAATAAAAACACAAAATAGAATTGTTTTAAAGAGGATTGGTAGGATCTGGATATTTGCGCTTGCTATTACAGCTGGTTGCGCGTGGAGCGCGCAGAGTTTCTTGTTTTATGTTTTTTGCACGGAACCCTAATTATGTTTTTTTAAATAAAAGTAGTCTAAGTCTCGTCTTATAAGTTCAGATGATTGCCAATGAAGTTGGGTCCCAAATGATCTACGACTTCCAGAGATTAGTCAGAACGAACAGACAAACAATAAATAGTAATTATTTTGTTGTGATAACTACCATATAAACTTACATAATTATGTTTTAATTAAATGTCACAAACAGACACCTTAATTTAATTTACATGTATAGATTTTCATGAGAATGAGCCGGTTGCATGTACCTAGTACTTGGTAACAAAGAGGAACTTCGAAGATTCCTTGCAAATGAGTTTTGGCTCCGGGCATGAGGTTATTTTAACCGATTTCCCGCTACCGTGTTATCTTACGCTGATTTAGGGGCAAGTTATAATGCCTTGGCTGCATTTTGGTTCGTGCTATTCCAGGCATAAGTTAAAGAGGTAACTTTTATACGGTATGAATAATTTCACCTACCGAACCTATACTCCCTGGAGTAGTAACATAGGTATAAGGATTACAGAACGTTCTAATTAAAATCTATAGTAAAATTTATATAACATACAATGGTGTATCGAATATCGTGTTATAGTGTTTAATGAAATAGAATGTCAAAAGAAAACAGTGTCAAAAATGCAAATTAAACAAAAGACAAGGCAAAGTTTTGTATGAACCTTTGCATAGTTATCGAATTTATTGTACACGCATAATTGTTGGTGTTTAAGATTCATGAACATCGGCACATTCGATTGATGTAAATAAAAAACTCGTACAATTTATTACGACCATAGAATAGATATAAGCCTTTTACCTTTTGTTATATTACTAGCAATAAGTGCAACATTATGATATTGACGTTTATGTCGTTTATTACTGACGCTTTGTTAAACATTTTGATACGTTCCGTTTTATGATTTTTATGCGCTATTAACGTATCTTAACGTACTTTACATTACATAGCTATGCAGGTGAGGAACGTTCAATAATATTATTTTGATTTCTATTGGTCCATCATGGCGGCAGTTGATAAATTATACGTTGAATTATTTATTATTTTGAAATATGGACTGACAAGTGTAGAGAGATTGAAAAACATGTGTTAATTATATTTTTAGATTTGTATTGTACAATATATTTTCCATGTACGTGTACGTAGAATGTACTTTTTTGACCAACTCCTTTGTTGAGTAATCTTTAAATTAGCTTAGATTTTGATTATATGGAAGGCTTAATTAAGAAGAATTAATGAGGTCCGTCTTATCCGTGGTTACTGCAGGTTATGGACACCTATAACCGACCCCGATAACATTAAACCTTACCTGAGTTTAGCCATAGATACGGAACTACTCCTGAGGACTAAGTAGGAACGCCTTACATAAGTAGGTACTTAATCCTTCAGACTAGGACACAGCAGCGTTTAAGACTGCTGCTATTAGACTGAGATATGTGAGGCGGTGGTGCTTCCAGAGTCAAATCACAAAAAGTTCGACCACCTAGAGGTGTTCACTTTATCTTAAAATTTGTTGTACCAGTTCTATATGCAGTAATCCTTAACTATTATTGATAAACCAGCTTAATAAGCCATTGAATTGACAGCTGATTTAATTCAAGTAGAATTAAATCAGCAATTCGGCCAAACAGGCAAATGACATGGTGCGATACCGTTTAACTAATTGCCTAGGTTAGTCATTCAGAGTTACTACTACTACTACTACTACCGAGAAGGCTTGGAGGATTCCGGTTGAAGTCGTTTCGAGATCCCGGAGTCCTCCTTATTAGCACCGAGGACAGCCACCGGGGGGTTTTAGTGCGGTAAAAATCCCACATAACCCTGCGTCGCTCCCACGGCGTCGGGTACCTTTTGAAGGTTTCCCCCTCGATAACAAAAAAAAAGGTTAGTCATTCAAATTTACCATTGGATGAGTTGAGAGTATGAAAACAATTGTTGATGAATTCTATCGTATCAAAGTCAACTAAGTTTTTGTACTGAGGTGGCTACCAATATCCCGTCCGAAGGGCTGCCATCTTGTCATGGTGGAGGGGCTTGCGTTGCCTAAAGATCCTCAAAGTTAGGTACACCTGTAGATATATTGCGGGCATAAATATATCTTAAGCTAGATTAGAACATAAATATAATAAGCGATCAGTTGGGTCCAATCCATCAAAATTTAGTAGTTAAATATAAGCGGGAATAATAGTATGGGTAATGTAGTTTAAAACATGTAGTTTCACCACTGCCTTATAACTAACATATGTACATACATCAGCATAAAAATGCTTTTCGCTAAATATTAGATGTACTGAAACTGTTTCTTTAACTTCAGATAATATATTTCAAAATACTACGTAAGAAAAATAGGATATACCTAATTGTGAAATGTAACATGATTAAAATGTTACGTTTTTACATCATTAAAATGTTACGTTACGTACATTTAAGTTGTTAGTGTAAGTTTTCTGAGGCAAGGATTTATCACGATAATAAACTTATACATAGTCTCATTTGAAGAACAACGAAATTAGTCTGTAAATGTTTGGATGCCGCGGGCAAGTAAAGTTGTAATAAGATGGTTAATGTAACATATTACTGGAAATCTCTACTTTTGCTACTAGATTTTTGTTAAATAACGTAAATTAAGTTAAAGCTAACAAATTCGAGTTTCCTGTTCTCCGTACAACGAACTTGATTTAAAGTAAATAGTTATTTTTATTTACCAGTTCCATTGTCTTTAAAATACGTGTAACATGATAGATGACATTCATTTAGCTATTTCATACATTTAAAATTACCTTTCACTTATATAACTTAATAACTCTTAATTAATTTAAACAAAATAAAGACTAAGGTTTAGTTAGGACACGGTACATATTTTTTTGATAATATGGTTAAAACACAGACAAATTCAACCCAAAATCAAAGACTTCACACACATTAGACATGTTTTGCATGCCTGGAATTCAAAATCCGGAGTCATAGATGGAGAGCAGTTTCTAATCAAAGTATTCTGGCCTTGGCGCTAATGTTTCAATTAGTTTCCAATACGTACATCATCCAAAAATCTGAGTTCACATAAGTATGTGTTTGGGCCTTGAATCTCGAATCAAGAGGCCTTTCCTAACCAATGAATTTCTCTGATTGTAAAGATTTTCCTTAGCACCATTTCAAAATTATATCAAACTGACACACAAGACTGAGTTACACAATTTTATTGTGAAATATCCTTGCTAGGCATTTCTCCGCAATTTAGTACACCCCATTCAAAAGCAGACGTCGCAATTTCACGCGTTGCAAAGATATTCCAAGTTCCGACAATCCCATTCTGCTGCAATTCGATAACAAAACGTTTCGTATTTGGCGGAAGGCTTTTACGCCGTGATGTACACCGAAATCGGTAATAATGTTCGTGGTAACGTTGCTTGGGTGAAGCTATTTATTATTCGGAATATGCCCGGCCGAATAGATATTTAGAACGGTATCGAGGTATACGCTATACATGGTAAAATCATTATTAAAATGGATCAAATTCTACGTTTGAATATAATTTGGAAGGTCATATTGACCTATTTAAAGTGTAATTTTAGTGTGTACTGCATAAATTATATTGCTTTAGAATATAACTAATTAATTTTTGGTATTAGTAGACAGTTTATACATCATTATTTGTCTTTTTTTTATAATATACGCCTATGATAAAGCAAACGGGCTACTTTGACGACCCGCGTGGCGGAGCGGTTACCACACCGGTCTGATGAGTAATGGGTCTCGGGTTCGATTCCCGACCAGACAAGTATCTGAATGATTAGTTTAGATTCATGTTCTGGGTCTGAGTGTTTATGAATTCGTCTTGTGTATGTCCATGGTACCAACGACACAGGAGAAAATCCTAGTGTGGGGCTATGAGCGTCGAAAGCGTATTTTTTTATTTTACCTGATGGCCAAGGAGAAATACATTTCATACAATTGAAAATATTGTACCTTCAGAGCCCAGAACTCATACATACATGTTCATACAATTGCACCAGACTACGGAGCGCTTAATAAATTACTGCAATTACAATATTTCAAAGGCGTGTAAACAATAACTCTTGTTTTCAGTAATGAAATTCAGAATATCACGACCGCTGGCTACACTCAAAATATAACAGCTGCAAAATATCTGCATTTTGTGTCCAAAATGAATCCCGCAGACACGAGTATATATGACACACGTACAGGCCGTTACCATGCTGGTCTTATAGGCATTGAGTCCCGGGTTCGATCACAGGCTAAATGATTAACTGAATAATGATTTTTTTTGTTCTGCGTGTGGATTTAAGTGTATTTGTACGTTTTCGTGACTCTTAAAAAAATCTTGGAATATCTCTATGAATGTAGGAACGTTGTACACTACGTCAAGTAGTTACTTTTCACATTAATAATGTTATCAACTGGACTCGTGGCGGTCCTCCACGGTTCGGTTTGCACGCTCGTTTTTGCCATGGACGTGCAAGATGTGGAATAATCTTCCTCCTGGGGCATTTCCGGAGCGTTGGGGCTCTTCAAAAAGGTGCAAAAAGAGCTCTCCTTCAAAGTCGGCGATGTATTGGCAACTCCTCTGGTGATGCAAATGTTCATAGGCGACGGTGAGTACTTTCCATCAGGTAGCCCGTTTGGCTTATCACCAGGTTCAATAAAAAAATGTACCGTTTCACATGAGGTAAATTGCATGTTTTTCACTGATTACATAAAGATACGGGTAATCACAACCCCATAGAGTTACCTATTTTACAGAACTTCAGCGTTACCTTAAACAATGCAACCACAGCCTCTCTGTCGTGTAAGTCCATACACGTCTTATATTTAGGTATTATGTGCTTATTACAAATTAATTCTCACTTGGTTAAACGGTCAAAAAAACATTGTGAGAATTTCCACAGGATTTGTATTTTTTTTAAATATATTATGGTGTGGTAGTCTACCAATTCACATCTAGCTAGTGCGTTGGGCTAAGGCCTAAACCTGTACCTTACTTTGCGAGTCCCAACAGTGGGACAGTGATAGGTTGAAATTTTTTTTCTTGTCTGACTTGTTTATCTATCTGATTGAGCAAAAGGGGGATGCAGCCCACCTGATGGTAAGTGGTCACTGCCGCCCATGCACATCTGTAAGTAACTTCATACGGAGCATAGGTTCTATTTTAAGTCAATCAAAGATGCGTTGCTGCCTCCGAGGATTGAGGTCGCCTCATATAAAAGTATGTCGCAACCAAACTCTTTCAGCGAAATGCAAGAAATGCTCCCCGGTCAAACTAAACTAGTTCGACCACCTGGTGAACTTAAACTTTGTATTTATTTATTTAAGCCGATCGTCTACGTCTCTATTTGAAGGAAAACGATTTAAATTTTAACTTGTTTTCAGCCCGCGGCTCCATTCACGTTTCTAGGAAGCTAATTGCATCCGCGTCATGGATTTCAATAGACGAGAACTTTGCTATTTGTAGTAGTAACATGTTTAAATCCACACTGTAGCGATTGACTTTGTATAAAAACACAACAGTTCTTCTCTTTTAATTACATTAACAATAAACTATATATCTTCAGTAAATTACAATTTTATATCACCAATGTTATTGATATTAAAACAAGTATTTACATAATGTACCAACCAAATAGAGTCCACCTCTCAAAAATATAGAGGAGCTATACTTGTCTCCTATATTTTTAAAGTATATCACTAGATAGTATAAAACAAAGTCGCATCCCGCTGTCTGTCCCTATGTATGCTAAAACCTTTAAAACTACGCTACGGACTTTAATTCATTTTTTTTAATAGATAGACTGATTCAAGGAGAAAGTTTTCATGTATAATACATGCATAATATAATGGAGAAACACTGATAATTTTAGATTTTTGACTTTTAGGCGGAACGAAGTTCGGCGGGTCAACTAATTAAACACAAATAATCAATACCAGTCAACAATCGTCGTCGTCAACCCATTACTGTCCCACTGCTTGGCACGGGTCTTCTCTCGGAATGAGAGAGTTTAGGCCATAGTCCACCGCGCTGCCCAAGTGCGAATTGGTGGACTTCACACACCTCCGAGAACTTTTTTTTTTTAAAGCACTCTCGGGTGTGTAGGTTTCCTCACGATGTCTTCCTTCACCGAAAAGCAGTGATAATTAATGTATAATACGCACATAAATCAGTGGTGCATGCGTGGGTTTGAACCTCGGACCTCCCGATCGAGAGGGCAAGTTTTAACCATTAGACTATTACTGCTCTTACACTTGCACCAGTCAACAATACTAAACTATAATATTCTTATACCATAGTTTAGTTTATTACCGTCTATTAAATTGACAATGATTATAATATTAATTACTAAACATCAAAATTTTAACGGATATAGTCCTTTTATACTTCGTTTAAAAAGCATTTACACAATACTTGCTAAAGATAAAACAGCGTTATTCTAAATAAACTTTAGGCAGAAAACTGCTTTGGCAAGTAAAACTCCGTAAATATATTCATTTTACGACTCTTTATAGCCGTTTAACTACATTTTTTACATCCTCGTGAAACCATTTTGCTTTTTGTTGGCCATAAAATGTATTTTAGGACGATGTCATTTCGTGAAAATTCATTGATTAAAATAAGAAAAGATTATTTTTATTTTCCGTTTTGGAGTTCCTACTTTGGGCGTAACTTTATATGAGGTTTGTTTTCTTAGGAATAACAAAATCTCACGTGTCTGTTCATCCCATTTGTTTGAGCAATAATTAATAAATGAATATTAATAAGAATTTCTAAAATTTCTATATTTTTTGTCTGTCTGTACATAGTTCTGAAGTCGGCGCATACAGGACATAGTTTCGTCACCGTCATCGAGCGAAATATTTTCAGCGTTGAAATTATATTTTACTTTTTTTGTGACATGGAAGTCCGTAGATATGTTTTGATAAAAAGTTTTTATTTATCATGGCAACAGTAAACGAGCTCATCCATCGATCCATCCATTCAAAGGCCGAAGCTTTGAAGTGTTCAGCTGGACATAGACTGTTTGCCCCACCCTTCCCACTTACTACATTTCGGCAACTATCTACATACCTACGACCGTACATAGTATCCTCTGTAGCCTAGCGCGGCGACCAATGGTCGTGTTTCCTTCAACTTTTTACACATTACTAATCACCCGTCGCCGTTGAAATTCGAGCATAATTTAAATTAGAAAACTAAACTTCATATTGTACAAAGTAGCTCTAATTGTAATAAAAATAAATTGTAATAATTTTTAAGTTATTTTGAACGCACCCGTTAAAGGTAAAAAGAGGTTTAATTGGCTAAGCTGCATTTAAAAGCAATACCGGGTATTTTGACAAAGACATCTGATATTTTTGAAGTTATGTGTTTTCATAGTAAGGCATTGAATGTTTTATTTTGTTTATTATTTATGTGTTTGTGTCAAATGCAAGGTAGCGTGTGTAATTAATGTGTTTTTAGTTGTTTTTATGAATTTTTTATGCATTATTTGCAAAAAAATATTAGGATTGCGCAATCCTTCTCTACATCAACTATAACCGTGCTTAATTTCATACTCCTCCGTCTGCGGCAAGTATCTTAAAAAGGAATCACATTTTTTTACTTCACGTATTAATATATAGACTTATAGACACAGATTACTCTCCGCAACTACAAAGGAAATTTTTATTTTGAACAAAAACACTACAATACGGATTACAGATTCATTTTAATCCGTTTGCAGAGTTGTATTGAAATACGTTGTTAATTTTTTTACGTTGCTTTAATTCATTAATTATTCGCTTATTTGATTGCTGAATGTTTTACCTTAATTTTTGCCTTTTTAATTAATCATCGACTTCAACTTCATAACGTAGCCAACGTTGCCGTATTAATTCTATTTGCTTAGGATTTATTTGCGTTTACGGACGAATTCTTAGAATTTTACTTTTCAGCGTAAATTGAGTTAAAAAAAAGAGATGGAAATTGTACGAGTTACAATGTTTACTGTATATATGTATATGCTATATATACTGTATAAATTGTAATACAAATAAAATTTGTAAGATATTGTAAGGCACCTTGGTATAAGACTATGAGTGTCGAAAACTAAAAAAATAATCTGTGACATGAATATATATGACGCCAAGTACAAACATACAAATGTCCGAACTTGGAAACGAAATGTAGATGTTTACATGTCTGACTAGCCGGAGATCGAACTTGGAACCGTCAGCATGACGTTTTAACCGCTCCGTTTTAACGGAAACCTTATTATTTGTCTAAACTGATCCAGGATTTTAGTATATGACACGATTCGATTATGTATATGATAAAATATATGCGTTTTGCTATAAATATACTTTCGGTCATAATTATTATGTCTTGATGTTCGGTCAAAAACCGAGCTGAAGCAATAAAAGAATATAAAGATACGAATGTTCAATTGGTTATAAGGTTTAATTCAATGATATATAATGTTTTCAACGATGCTTATTCTTGCCGGCTAACTTCGTTACCTCTAAAAGTAAAAAATCTAAAATTATGGGTTTTTCTCTACTATAATATACATGTATTATACATGAAAACCTTCCTTTTGAGTCACTCTATCTATTAAAAAAACTGCATTAAAATCCGTAGCAAGTTCTAAGCATACATAGGGACAGACAACGGGAAGCGGCTTTCTTTTAATATATGTAGTGAAGATTTTTTTTTCTGAGTGAAGTAACAAACGAGCATGCAGTCCAACTGATGGTAAGTGGTCACTGCCACCCATGGACATCTGTAATCAACTTCATATAGGACATGGATTCCATCTGAAGTTAATCACAGATGCGTTGCTACTCCCGAGGACTATGATGGTCGTCTCTTGTGAAAGTAGCTAAAGAGCGTACAGCCCACCCGATAATCCAGTAAATGTCGCCCACGGACATCTCTTATCAATCGCAGATAAGATCAAGGTCATCTAAGATCGGCTACAAGTGCATTGTTACCTACTCTGAGTCGAAACGTGTTAGATAAGTATGTCTCTCTGACATACCCTTCAGACCAGAAAACAGCAACGCTTAAGACTGTCATTATGCAGAAAAGGGATTTGCCGGCATTGCTTCTACGAAGGATTCCACCATCTATATAAATCCTTTAAACTGAATAACAAAAACTTTCTGAGATGGGACCTAAGCTTCTTGGACCCATTATTTGACCAATGATCTCTTACGCCCATTTTTACTCCATTTCAAAGATTTGTTAAGAGCCGATGGCCCATAACAGCGCACGATGTTTAACCGAACAAATGGGTAGCATCAGTCAAAATGTGGAATGTTTGAAACAGCCCGAGCGATGTGTTAGACAATATTTAAACGCAAACAAATCGTTAGCGATTAGTTCTCAGCCAACCTTATATTTAAAAGGAGCATTTCGTGGTTATTGCGGGGTCACACAGGAGCCCTCAGGGTTTCTTTTCCAAGCGTGGCATAATTGTGTTAAGCTATGGAATAATTTCTTACAGGCAATTATAATAGAGGTAATTAAATTAAATTACATGTTGTGTTTTAACAGCGTAGGAAAATATTGTTTGTTGTAGTCAGTTATGATAAGTGTATACCGTCTATTTCCGTCTAATAATCAATTAATTTTATTAATTTCGAAAATTCAACAGTTTCTGACAATGTATTTGTGTTGTTTCTTCCCATGGACAACATATTGCATTTTGCTGAAATTTGAAACACAGATAGTTCATAATCTGGATTGATATAAGTATACTCATTAGCATGGTCAACGTGGTCAAGGCGGGCGGAGCTGCGAAAGTGATATTGTAAAAAATAAATGCCCCATAGCGCTTCGCCCCTCACGGGTACATCTCTTTGGGTACGTGTAACTGTCCCTTTGTATCTTCCGGTGTCGACAACGACATGCAGCCACATATGCCGGCTTACTCAGGGTTACTTGAGGGCAGTTCGAGCTCCTATTCTAGCTACCCGAAACCCCAAAAGCCCCCTTTTAGTCGCCTCTTACGACAGGCAATACCGTAGCCGTATGCTACTCCCCTGCTACAGGGGACAGTTACCTTTATACCTAAAGATGACATGCATGAACAAAGAGATAATATTGAAAAGCTACAATTTACACCAAAAAATAAATTCTTAAGAAGCAAAACGGTCCATAAAAGACATCAGAATAGCTTCGACCGTCGCATAATCGGTTGTCCGAAACAGGCAACATCCCGAACGCGTAGGATTTTTTGCGCTAAAAGGCAATTCGCCTAAAAAAGGTGGCTTTACTCACAAATATGTCGGTGATTTCGCTTCCACTCTTCCGGCCACGACATCCGCCAGGCTTATCTCACATATTCGCAACATGGAATGTAATATATACAAACACGACCTAAATTATAAAGATCGACGAAATATGTTCTATACTTAGATGTATAATGAACTAGATGTGTCCGCGGTTTAGCCCGCATTCAAAATCTGAGATGTATGTATGTCATGTAAGTTAAAGTGTTTTTTTAAGTTCTTTGACCCTAAAACTCCCAGTATGCAAAAAAAAAAAATTAATGACTAGCTTTGTAAAAAAGGAAATCAAAAATGGTGTCCAATTCCAATAATAAATTTTCTGAATTAAATGTAGTCTATGTATTGATCCAGACCATAATATATCCTTGTGCTAAATTTCATCCATATCCAATCAGCCACTCAGGCGTTAGAGTAGCAGACATACACACATTCATCCATCCTCAACTTTTACCTTTATAATACTAGCTTATGGATGCTGATAAGACAGAAGATAGAATTGATCATTAAAAAAAGACCCGACTGCCTCTAACCTATTTCTATTTTTGTTATATACTTCCATAATTTTGTATATTATTTCTATGATTATTCTTAGTATTTCTCTAGTTCCAATTGTTTGTTTTAAGTAGTCGGGATTTTCGTTTTTACTAGGTACTTTATAACACGTCCCTTCTCCGCCCCCTCCTTCCCCTTTTCTTTGATCACAGATGCTATATTTTGAATAGCCTATGTCGTTCGTCAGTGAGTTGATTCTTTGTCATACGGTACAATATGTCGAGCAGCTTGAGCGAAAGCGCGTGTTAATAAATGAATATACATAAACATATTTAAACAAACATATGTCTGTTTGTATGTATATACGCTCGAAAACATTACCTTCCTAGTGACGCAGTTGTGTAAAGAGACATTCACCTCATGTGGAAGTAAGCCTCCGCAAAAATGTTATATAATAAAAACCGAAATCGGATTTTCTTTAGCACAGGTTTTTCGCTATTAGCGGTCACTCGCCCAATAAGCGACAGCTCCAGGCTTTAATTGAAGTATCAGTTATAATGGGCTTTCACAGCCTTACCTGCCTAATTGGACTGAAGTTATAATAGGATCTACCTACCTTTTATTCGTAACTTAGGCCCTATTATATCACAAAATACAAACTAATACAAAGACTAGCGAAAATCTTACATTGATTCTCACTTATCTTTTCATAGGATTGTAAACGTGGTGGTGGGCGTTAATACCAAACCTATTGTTTCCCAAACGACCAGACGGCGCCAGACTCCTGACTCATCTCCGTAACACTCAAATATGTCTCCTTTAGCTGAGTCATTGTTTTAATACAAATACTTTCGAGTCTATATATCACACTCGTCAGCCGCTTACCACTCGAATGCATCAGAAAAAAGGATGTTTTTAGAGCGTACGAATGTATGTGGTTACACAGTAGTGGGCACAGAGAAGTGATAGCCTAATGGTTGACACTTGCCCTCTCAATCAGGAGGTCCAAGGTTCAAACCCAGGCACGCACTGAAATTAATTATCACTGCTTTTCGGTGAAGGAAAGCATCGTGAGGAAATCTACACACCCGAGAGTTCTTTGAAAAACAATAAAGTTCTCGGAGCCGTGTTAAGTCTTATAGTGATTATGTTTTTTTTTATTTGATACTATATACTTTCTCACATACAGTTTCTTACATATTCGTCTGATTTCCGAGCAGCTCATCGCGATCCGTGCGAGCTTCGTACTGTCGTACCATATACATACATACAAGTTAAGCGAACGCTCGGCCGCGTTACATGGTAGGCGAAGTGGGGTAGTTTTAGGTTTTATCGTTACGGAATTTCCTGAATCGGTCGCGCGTTTAAAACTCGCGATAAAAGCTATGCAATAGCTTAAATACATTCATATAAAACCATAAGTTTATTCAAAACTAGAATCAATATCTTCACCTTTGATACGTATAATTTTACGTATCAGAAAATCGATCTATAAATTCGGTGGGGTAGATCTGTATGATAGTTGCCGAGTTGTCATGATAAATTAGAACTTATAAAATATTTATTGAGCCTCGTGATATGTGGCTGATTGTGGCTATTATTTACAAATCAATATCTGTAAGGCTGACTATCCATGGGCTACTATCGTTTGAGCGATAGTGTAAAACAAACTTACTGTCGATTAATCTACTAAAGAGTTGCTGGGACACTGCCGCTCAAGCGTCCAATTTGTAGCTTGAATGATGGACTTTGATATTATTCGAAAAATTTATCAACGGAAGAATGTTTTCGTGTGCAAATTAATGTATTTCGCAAGAATTGTGCTAATGTTTTGCGAAAAT
This sequence comes from Spicauda simplicius, assembly GCA_949699795.1. Classification (NCBI taxonomy): domain Eukaryota; kingdom Metazoa; phylum Arthropoda; class Insecta; order Lepidoptera; family Hesperiidae; genus Spicauda; species Spicauda simplicius. The sequence goes on from OX453066.1 coordinate 7,187,980, forward strand.
TGATTTGCAGCGCTTTGCAAAAAAGGTTGCCAAATCTTTACCTACAAATTTAAGTCGAACTGCTTTTGTTGACCAAAAATAACGTCGCCAAATAGATCCTCCGGCCCCACTAATAACTGAGAAAAAACATTATTTGCATTTACATTCGCGAATTTTCAAATAATAATATTGGTAACATCACTAGTTCGAATAGACGCATATGCTACTGAAAGTCGCCGAGACGTTTATCAGCAGTTTTGGCAGTTACGTTTAACTACAGCACTTACCCGTTTGTAGGTAGAACCAGTGTAGTTTGACTGGGGAAGTACCACTGCCATACCTATTTCTAGCGTGCAGCATTTTTTTGCGTTTCGATGGAAGGGTGTGGTTGCCGGCACACTTATATATGAAGCGACCATCATAGCCCTCGGGAGTGGCAACGCATCTGTGTTTGACTTCAGATAGAACTTTGTTCTATTTGGAGTTGCTTATAGATGTCCATGGGTGGTAGTGACCACTTTCCATCAGGTGAACTGTATGCATCAGGTCAACTTCAATAAGATATAGTCAATGGGGAGTCATCCTAAAGCATCACTTAGTGGGGCTTATCATTGGAAGGCACTTTACTACAAAACATCGCGTTTGGAAAGCCAGTTATGCTCTCGATTCTGTTTATAAGCTGTAAAACATTATTGGTAGCATCCAATTATAGTTTTCCACTGGATGTAACTCATTAATTATAATAATTATAATCCCCGAGGCTAGAATATGTTAATATCTATAAAATAGTTACAGCGCTACTTTTGACAAATATTTTTATGTGGTTGTATTTTTAAATTTACTTTTTAGGAAACTGGTACTTGTCTTGAATTTATAAACAATTAGTAAATCAGTAATCAAAGGAAATTGGACTCGCAGGAGATCAAAGAAAATTGAACCTCGGAATAAATTAGCTTTTAAAATACTGAAAGTGATTTCTACTTCCCTTATCGACAAGGATTTTTTCGTCTTAGTAAGTAGATTACAATATTATTAATGAATATTTGAGATAAGTGTATTTTAACATAAGAAATTATTAAGGACAGTTATTTCGAGCCTTAGTAGTATTAAAGATATTTTTTAATAGCAGACAACCAAGCAGGTCAACTGATGGTAAGTGGTCACCGTTGTCCAAGTACATCTATAAGCAACTTTATATAGAACTGAAGTTTTACCTGAAGGCAATAATAGATGCATTGTCAATCCTCAGGAAGTAAATGGTCACCACGCAACGAAGCCGGTACCCACATCCTTCCAATGAAACCCATAAACAGTTACATGCTAGGAACATCTGTGACGATGAATACCTGGCCGGTAGAACTATACTGGTTATACGACCTCTTACACTCCTTACCTCTCAATACCACTGAGCTATGTAATTTCTATTGGCTATAATTCTTGCGTGTTTTCATGCTTTTAGTTCTAGTTGTATGTATTCGTCTTTGCATGTGATCGTAACACCAACGTTACATGAATAAATCCTGGTGAGGGTCTGAAAATGTAGAAAGCGCGGATTTGTAGGTGGTAGAACCAGTGCAGTTCGAACCGTGCATTCGTCTGAGGTCCCGGCGGCGTCTGCCCACAGCAGGGCCCGTCTCTGTTTGAGATGGAGCTGGAGTTTATCCATCCCTCCGTCTTTGAGGTGCGCGCGGGAACACCGCGCGCGCCACCTCAAGGCTTCTTATTTTGGCACAGGATACCCCCGTATCCTGCACCATTGCCTCTGTTAGGGGGGTAAGAGTTGGGCGTGAGGAACTCTTCTCCTACGCCCGGTTTTCCGGCTGCGGATAGGGAGGTCAGAGATTTTCTCTCTCTCCCTCTCCACAGCCTCCTTCTGCGAGATGACTTCCTCGCAAAAGGATTTCACCGCTTTCCAAGACCTCTCGCTCCCGACCATGGCTTTGACAACTTTGACTACCAGCGCTACACCAACTTCTAGCGTGAAGCATTACTTTCGTTTCGATGAAAGTGTGTAGTTGAAGGCATGACTTTTATATGAAGCGATTTTAGTCCTCTAGAGTTGCAACGGATCTATGATTGACTTCAAACAGAACCTATGTTATATATGTCGTTGCTTACAGATCCATGGGCGTTCTCATTTGCTACTTAAATTAAATAAAAAGCATTGTTATTTTTTCTACTACAAACCTATTCCAATAGGTATATGATTATAGATTAATATTATCGCGGAATTGATACGTTTTAATACTTAACGGGTACTCACGAATTAAACTGAATTCGTTAAGAATTTAACATTTAAAAAAAAGAACGGCGCAACTGACCACAATCTATGTAACTGAGTCAAAATATCGGCAATAACAATTCTTAAAGAATTTAAAAACCGCATATTGCGAGTACCCGTTAAGTATTAAAAACAATTCCAATTGAAATTCATACATTGAATGGTACATAAGGACCTGACCGTTTAGAAGACCTTTCTATAAACATCAGCTAGCCTAAAATGTAACACAAATTCGTTAACTGAATAAACTATTTAAACATATAGCAAACAAACCGCCGATACCACAATCAGTGCTAATTGATGAAATGCCTAATTTACAAGTATACTAATTAGTCTTTGATTTTGTAGCAAAATACCTAACATACCAAACACGTAAACCTTGTAATTATAGCACTCTCGTTTAATTATCGTAATTATTCACTAATACAAATTCTGTTTTTAGTTTTTAGATGGTAAAATATAAGAACATTAAGTTCTTACTATTATTTCATTCAAGTTCTGGAAGTCTGTTTTACTTTTTAAGCTTCTTATCTTTATTTATGCTCCTTTTACCCGGCTGAGTCAAGACTATCATGCACCATGTATGTATGTTTGTGTGTATGTATGCCCATTTTTTTGGCAAGCTATTAAGACCAAAAACTTGTGATGCATTTTTAAGTAATATACGGTTATAGTGGACGTAGAGAAGGAGTGCTAATGTCAATATTTTTTCCATATAATGCATATATCATACATAAAATCAACTAAAACACATTACACACAGTATCGTGCATTTGTCACAAACACTATAGGCTTAAAGGAAATAGAACATTCAATGTCTTAATATAAAAACACATCACATCAAAACTGTCAGATGTCTTTGTCAAAATACCGCTATAATGCTGCTTAGCTAATTAAACCTCTTTTTATATTTAACGGGCGCGTTCTAAACTTGAAAATTATTACATTTTATTTGAATTTGAGAAATATTCGTATATATACTACTTTGGATAATATGAAGATTAGTTTTTTAATTTAAATTACGGTCGAATTTTGACCGATGCGACGGGTGAATACTAGATTTATTCGTCTAAATACAAACATTCAACCCCTACTTTACCCATGATCTTAAAGATAATTCAGGTACCATAAGAAAATGTTGTACCATAAGAAAGTGTGTAAGAAAGTGATGCCCTTTTACATTTTTAATTTCAAAGCTGAGGGAGGTCTATAAAAAGTTTTAGGTCCATTTAACCCACCTATTTTCCAGAGCATGTACTGTATCAGTATGACTGTATCAATAAATCATAACCGGATTTCCCTGATCGCCAACCTTACACAACCCTCGCTGCTTCTTATATTCATAATATGGTAGTCTTGAAGGTGATAGAGCGAGTATGCTCCGACCGGATAGATACAACCGCCACACATATTTCTCTTCGGAGTCATTTTTGCGTTTTGCTAGAAGGGTGAGATTGCAGGAGTACAGCTTGGACCACTTACCATCAGGTGAACTGCATGCTCGTTTGTTACTTCAACAGTATAAATAATTTGCATTGAGCATATAGTACATCGCAAGGTAGTACATGCTCAATGCTATTTATTATACACACTGGTACACTGACGTGCATGAATATTTTCAATTACCGCAAAATAAGATCATTTTTTGTTCTCGAGGGGGAAACGTCCGACGTCGTGCGAGCAACGCAGGGTTATGTGGGATTTGTACCGCACAATATCCTCCCGGTGGCCGTCTTTGGCGCTACAAAAACAACAGCGGGATCTCCAAAGGAACGCGACTGGAGTCCTAAGACCTGCCTACCCAACCGCCTATCTATCATATCCAATGTCGGTTACACACATTGCTCTCAGTCTTCCTGAGCTCATTCTTCCAACCAAAACACAGTAGAGCTTCACACTACTGTAACTAGCCAGAAAAACGTGATAGGAGAAATATGTGGTAATGCCAGAATCGAACCACAGGGTTCAATCACCTTTAAAATATAATACGCCGCCCCGCGCCGGTCACGCTTACCGCACTATTAAGCCTCCCAATTATCTCAACCGAAGTCTTCTAAATTCCTTCCCCATCGGGCTCCTGGCATCGAGCAGCTGAGCCCAGCGTTCCATCTGGTCTTGTACGGCGTTATGCGACCACATATAGCGCCGTCCAGCCCGGGTTTGCCTGACCGAACGGTTCGAGGTCCCGTTCTAGCCGCCCGCGTTCCAGGAAGTCCCTATTAGTCGCCTCTTACGATAGGCTTGGGATACCGTAGCCCTATTCTAATCCTAGAACTACAGGGATGAGGTCATAAGCTATCTATGCCCCAAATTTCAGGGAAATATGACTTCTGGTTTTTGCGTGAAAGACTAACATACATAAATCCTGACAAAGTTTCGTATATGTATAATATTAAAAGGATATTAGATATTATGGTAAACATTCCAACTTTACTCATAATTTCGAAATAAATCTTTGCTACTTAAAACTCTTGAATGTACATAATATCTCTTAGCAATACCTGCAATGGAGGATTACAAATTCTTAAAATTTCGCTCGTAAATAAAGGGGCCGAGCTTGAGAAATAATTTTTAACTTTAGCTGACTTTGTACATTTGTGATGTTGTGTTTTGGGAATAAAGGACTTGTCGTACCATCAGTGAAATATGATTAGCGATTTATGACAATTAAAAGGAATAAAATACCAAAAATTATCGCGATACTGTGTTCTGGTAATGTGTATGTGTATGTATGTGACTTAGACCTTACAGCTAATTGATCATAAAAATAGCTTGACCAGAAATGTAACCTGTATTCCATAACTCGACCTACTAGTCTGGTAAAGTGTTCGCTTCGTTATAAGTGTTCCTTAATATATATCATGTGAGTGTCCTCAAATATTATATCCTACTAGCTGTCCCGACAAACGTTGTTTTGCCATATAAAAAATAAAAATAAATGTTAAGGACAACCCTTAAGAGGTATGAAAAATAGATGTTGGCTGATTCTCAGACCTACTGAATAAGCATATAAAATTTGGTAAAAATCGTTCAAGCCGTTTCGGAGTAGTATGGCAACAAAAACTGTGACACGAGAATTTTATATATTAGATATTATTTACATATTATGGTATTGAAAGTAGATCGCATATCGTTTGGTGTTATTTATAGTTAATCGCATATCGCGTATCGCTTTCAATGTGGCACATTGGTAATGCCTTCCTCTGATTTTGATGTTTTGTTTATATCTCATAGGATTTGAAATTGACCGCATATCGCATACCGTCTACAGTCTAACACGTTGGTAATGCCTTCCCCTGATTTTGCAACACCCTCGCACGTCGCATTGCGGCTCGAAGCGAGGGTGCGGGCTGTAATCCGACTTATAAATTGCTTTAATTTAATATATCGTTCGAAACTGTAGGGGCCGGATTGGCAAACATTTTTCTGCGAGTATCTTTGATTTTTGTCTGGCTAAGAAAGTTGCATTTGTATTAATGATAGGAAATATATATGGTACTTTAAATCATTTCGTAATAATGGAGCTCTATTAGTAAACCTCTGCTCTCTGTCTGTCTGACACGAAGCTATCTCTTAAATCGTACTAGGCACTTGATTCCTTTACAGTTATATTTTCATTAAAACAATCAAAATATTCAATTTATATGATATTAATAATAATGGAGGACCATATAAATACATGAAACAGATATGTATATTTCGTTTTTTTTTCAGTAATCTATTAAACCATAATAGATAGATTCTTCCGATTTTCACAATGATTGTGTAGCTGCTACGATGACAAATACCTTCTCAAGAGAAATAAGTTGAAAATTTGGTGCAGCGGAACCCTCCGTGTGAAAACATCTCGTACTTGACCAATTATTGCATTAAATTATAACTTAGTGAAATTGCACGTGGAATATGGTTTGATCCTAACTTATCGCTGAAATTGTCGTATACATTGTAAGAACAATATTGTTGAAAATTTCTAAATGTAGAGAATTAATTAATCGTTACGTACTATAGAAAAGATATTTTATGCAGGGCCAGGAAAAATAATATCACTGCTTATATATCACTGCTTTCACTGCAATTTAATGATTTTGTTGATTGATTTATTTAAGCTATCACTACTCTAAAGTACACAATTCAATTAAACCAATAATTTAATTTTAATAAATAATAATATCAACCGTAAATATCGTCGATGTTACATTGTTTTCGTGTTCTTCTTAGAATACCTTTTGATTTGGTACCCATATCTTATCTGTTAAAGTTGATTGGTCCGCCATTTCTGGGACGTCCACCAAATTATTTATAGAATGACGTTATTATAGCAATTGATATTTTCGTTCAATTTTCGATGTTTAGCATACATTGCTACTAACTAACAATTAAAACTTATAAACAAGTTATTAATAACACTTTAAAAAACGCTTTTAAGAAAAAACCGTCCCACAGTACCGTATGGTACAGTTTTCTCCTGTGTCGGAGGTGCCATGGACACACACAAAGACGAATACACAAACACCCAGACCCAGAACAAGAATCTAAACTCATGATTCAGATACCTGTCTGGCCGGGAATCGAACCCGGGAACCACTGCGTGTCAGACCGGTATGGTAACCCCTACGCCACGCGGGTCGTCACACACGTTTATTTAACTTTTTATTTTGATGTCGTTTAATTTACTTTTTCTGTTAGGTAATAGGTAATTTTATATATGGCAGCTTTAGTGTCAGAGAAGAACTTATCGTCGCAAATGTTAAGAACCGTTTCGGGGAAACTCGTATACCTACTCTCTTTCGTGGAAACGTGTAGAAAATATTACTCATAGCGTGGCATAGAAAAAATGAAATCCTACTTTTGTACTATACTCATCCGGCTATTTCAGGAAAGTACCTAAAATAGTAAAGTAAGTGTAGTTCAACCAAGCAGGTATCACCACCTACCTATATCTACTGCGTTCTTGCGTTTCGGCGGATATCCCTGTAGTTCCGGGATTAGAATAGGGCTACGGTATCCCCTGCCTGTCGTAAGAGGCGACTAAAAGGGACTTCCGGGGTTGCGGTCGGTAAGAGTGGGAGCGCGAACCGTCCTGCCAAGCGACCCCGTGTAGGACGACGGCATGTGTGGCCACATGCTATCGTGAACACCAGGGAGGCGCACTGAGTAAAATGCTCACTGGGAAGAGCCCGAAGAGTGCATCGCGCTCGGAGGACACCGACAGCGGTCCGTTGGAGTTCCCGGTATCCTCCACACAGAGCCGAGGATGGCCATCGGGGGGGTTAGGGAGATAAAAATCCCACATAACTCGGCGTTACTCCCACGGCGTCGGGTACCTTTCGAAGGTTTCCCCCTCGATATCAAAAAAAAAGGGTGGGTATTAGTGATATATGCGAATGTTCCCGAATATTGAATTACAATGCGTCGAAAAAAACCTATCTGAATTGAAATCGAACTGTTTGACGGCTTAAGAAAAAAAGTTAAATCTAGAACCTCCGGCCCCCGATACCAAAAACTGAAAAAAAGAACATTCGTATTCGCATTCGCATTCACGAACGTGCAAATAATGGCATTCGTTACATCACTAGTAGGTATACTTGACCGCTCACTATAATTTGAAGCGACCATCTGACTTCTCTGGAGTAATAGACTTCGTATAAAACTACTGTTCTACGCTACTGTCACGCTACTGCCACTTAAAATCTGTAAGCAACTTACGGACTTGTAAGTTGCTTACAGATTTTAAATGACAGTAGCGACCACTCAAAACCAAGTAGTCTACATGCTGGTTTGCTCATATGTCATAAAATAAATATTTTGTATGAGCGGACTTCAGATTTGTTTTGTCAATATCGTCGAACTGGAAATGGCTCCAATATTAAACCCGCAACGATTTAAATAGAACTTTCGTAGTTCCTCTCTAATAAAATTCTTGCAATTGTCTCTTCCATTATTACAGAGCTAAGACATGGTCACGGGTCCATTTGTAAGGAATTCTTAATTAAATTTCTCTGGAGTCTCACAAATATATTAAATACTAAAATATACACGTGACTATGTAAACGTAAATTATATCGTACATAAATATTAATATAAATTCCAACACTCACGATATAAAAAAGACCTTTACTTTAATTCTTACCAAGAGCCTATATATTTTATTTAACGTTTTTACTTCAAAACTCACGGATTTCCGTAACAACATTCGACCGCCATTTTACCCTTTGATGCGAAATTTGAATATCCTGTCCCGTTATATGATTTTTAATATTATCACGGAATTTATACATTTTTAACTGTAATGGGTATTCACGTTAGGCTTTTTCTCATCGTTTGCCTACGATGTATTAGAACAACGAACATACATATATGTATATAGAGAACTATAACGGATTTCTCTGATCACTGACTTTACGGCCTTCAAGGCTTTGTGTATGGTATTTTCTATAATACAAATATATTCCCCAAGAGGGTAGAATGAATATGGTACGACATCGGAGTACTGCCGCCACACCTACTTCTAATGTGAAGCAGTTCTTTTCTTTCGTGTATGTTTACCGATTGCTTGACTTCTGATAGGTACATATTCGTTTTTTAATTTTAATCAAACGAACGTTTATTTGCCTTTTGAAAACTAATGTCTTACATATTAAAAAGAAAACATTGTTATTCCTAAGAGAGAAAAAACATTTGGAGAGCGGCAATAAAGACTTCACTACTGAGTGTATAAGTCTGAGAAGAAATAGAGAGTTTCATTAGATCAATAAGCATTAGAAAAAGATTACACATTTAAAACTGACGGTCGAAATTCGTCCGCAGTTTAAATTAAAAAACTAAACTTCATATTCACCAAAGTACCACGAATATTTTTCTAATTTAAATAAATTGTAATAATTTTCAAGTCATTTTGAACGCACCCGTTAAAGGTAAAAAGAGGTTTATGAATTATGCTGAATTTAAAAGTAATAACGGGTATTTTGACAAAGACATCTGACATTTTTGACGTTAAGAGTTTTCATAGTTAGACATTGAATGTTCTATTTAGTTGATTATGTATGTTTTTGTGTCAAATAACCGTGTATTTGACATGTGAGTTGAATGTGTTTTAGTTGATTATATGTGTGTTTTATGCATTATTTCAAAAAATATTAGCATTGCGCAATTTTCTCTACATCAAATATAACCGTGCGTAATTTCATACTTCTCCGCCTGCTGCAAGTATCCTAAAAACGAATCAGAGCTTTTTGCTTCACGTATTAATATATACATATGCTTAAGACATACCGTTTTAACCTGACAGAATGTAGACCTCATTATAAATATAAAAATTAAATAGTTAAATTTAATACATAGTAAATTATATGAGAACTTACTGCCATCCATCTATTTAATTATTAAAAACCCACATTAATAAGCCTATTACGTATTTTGAGCTGCTAAAATTACGAGCCTATTAAATATTAAAGTTTATATCAGCTCAATATGATATATTCACATAGTAACAGGCGTAAAATTGTGAAAACAGTATTTTATTTCACCCATAATAATAAACGTTACCTGCTTTCATAGCAAGAAAAATAAAATTTTGAGCATTTTCAATATTTACGTACACGTATTTTGTTAGTATCGCACATAAATATAAAATAAACAAAATATTGTTTTATGTTTTTTTCCACTGAAGTAGAAAATAGAGATTGCCGTCGATCTAAAAGTAAGCGATCACTCTTGCCCATTAAAACCTATAATCAACTTCATATAAAACAAGGGTAAAACTTATGCAATGAAATGGAATGAAATCAAATGACATGAAATGAAATGTCTTTATTTTCAAGAAGTCCACAAATTCGCACTTGACTTGACTTATAGCAATTTTATTAAATCGTTATATGTAGGTAATAACATATGCAATGACGTTCCCAAACTACATAAACTCATATTGTGTGGATATTAACGCTAATAAAAACAGTTATTAACATAAAACTGATATCGTGTTGATTTAGGTCACATCTACTTACACAAGATCAACATAATATTGTTACGATCCATAAAATGATCAATCATGGTAAATTAGATTCTGTGCAAACATAATACTTGTTGATATTCTAAGAATAGTGCATGAAACAGCATTCTACGAAGATGATGTATTTTGAAACTTTATAAAAATAAGATAGGTAATGGTTTAAATTAGACCTCATGATCTCAAAGTCCAAGATTCGAATCCCAGACTTAAGGTATGGACTATAAATATTTCAAACTTTTTAAATTCAATTCAGTAGTTTTAATATGCCGCGATTTCGAAGATAAGGAAGTATAAAAATATTATTTAAATTAAAGATACTTATATATTTTATTCTTAGTCCTCTGAACTATTTTTGTGATTAACTATCGTTGATTTGAAAAGTGAAAGAAAATGATCAAAACACCTAAAAGCTGTTAATCACTGTTGTTGACTATATTTTTTTCAATGGGGTTACATTCTCATAGATCCAATTCTACCAAGGGCACGGAAACATATGTTGACTCTCTGACTAAAAATCCGCAGCGAGCCTGGACTCTCGGTGACGTGTCACGCGAAAGCGCTACAATATTTCTAATGTGAAGGTTTCTTTGCGTTTCAATGTATGGGTGTGGTTGCCGGCACACTTTTATATGAGGCTACCATCCTAGTCCTCGGGAGTAGTAACGCATCTGTGATTAACTTCAGACGTTGCTTACAGATGTCCATGGGCGGCAGTGACCACTTACCATTATGTGGACTGCATGTTCGTTTGCTACTTCATTATTATAAAAAAAATACATTACATTTACATACATAAGAAGCATTACACTCGCGATCCTACAACATCGGCTGGTGCTGGTGTTAATGCCTGTCATGAAGGAGAGGCCAATGTTAGTGGTATCACTCATAAGATGGCATGATGCATACAAGACATCTCGACCCCTAAGAATATTAGTAAGCTTCCCCAGAAATCTGCCTCCATCGACGCATGGAACTGGAATGTACGAGCTTTCAGAGAAAGCCACTTTCCTGCCTCCTACCTCCACGACACACTTTTGACCACCGTGGTGGACTATAAACAAACCTTTTTTTTTTTGTTCTCGAGGGTAAACTTTTAAAAGATACACGATGCTGTAGGAGCGACGCAGGGTTATGTGGGATTTTTACTGCATTAATACATCCCCGGTGGTCGTCCTCAGCGCTACAAAGAGTACTCCGGGATCTCCAGAGGAACGCAACCGGAGTCCTCTAAACGCGTTGCCCCGAAGGGCTCCTCCCAGGTGAGCAGCTGGGCCCACCGCTCCGTCTGGTCTTCACGACGGTATGCGGCCATGCATACCGCCGTCCTGCCCAGGGTCATCTGACCGAACGGTCGGAGCTCCCACTCTAGCCGCCCGCATCCTCGGCAGCCCCTTTTAGTCGCCTCTTACGACAGGCAGGAGATACCGTGGCTTTATTCTGATCCCGAAACTACAGGGATGATAGACAAAACCCTATTCTTAGATTGACACGAGCCTCGTCGAAAAACAGTAATACATATACTACGACGTCGTCCTAATATTAAATAGAGGTCGTCTATAAATTACCAAAATATATAAATTATATGAATATATTTCACAGTAATTTTCTCAGCATCGCAGCCGTTAGTAGGCATCTGGATTAGATACGTCAAAACCAATAAACAGCTTATTTGAACTTTGTTATTTTGTGTAAACATCATTTCGAGCAATTCATATTTGCAAATATTAGAATTATTGTATGAGAGACAAAATAATGCCTACAACCATTTTATAGCGTCGACAGAATAATAAAAAAGGAAAACGCAAATTTAAGACATCCAGTAAAAATACACATTGTTTTTACTCGACTTTTGGAGGAGGATAATTTTTCGAGCGTATGTATATGTTTTTCAAGGTCGTAGAACCAATGTAGTTCGACCGAGGAAGTATCACCGCCACACCTATTTCTAGCGTGAGCATTTCTTGCATTTCGATAGAAGAGTGTGGTTGCCGGCACACTTTCACATGAGGCGACCATCATAGTCCTCGGGAGTGGCAACGCATCTGTGATTGATTTCAGATGGAACCCATGTTCTGTATGAAGTTGATTAAGACGTCCATGGGCGGCAGTGACCACTTACCATGGACGGTGGACTGCATGCTCGCATGTTTCAGTGTGTTAAAAAAAAATTGTATGTATGTCCATTTATTTGGCACGCGCCACAGCCCAGACGCCTGGACGTAGCACAGCATAGTATAACACAAAGTCGCATCGCGTTGTCTGTCCCTTTGTATGCTTAGATCTTTAAAGCTACGCTACGGATTTTAATGCAGTTTTTTTAATGATTCAAGAGGTTTTTATGTTATTATGTTTTTATGTTTTTTTTATGTTTTTATTTTTATGTTTTTGTTATGTTTTTTTTATGTTTTTATGTATTTTTTTTTTACTTGCATAATATAATGAAGGAACACTGATAATTTTAGGTTTTTGACTTTTAGGCGGAATGAAGTTCAGCTAGTTGTAATATATAACATATCAATTGAAACGACTCAGTTGTGAGAGTGACATAGGCTATATCATTTTTAAATACAGTCTACAGTCAGAAAAGAGGGGGTAGTGACGATATTTTGTGATTGTCATAACCATTACAGATTATTATGAGTCCATTAAAAATACCTATGTATTACAGTACATTTATATTACTACTAGCCTTTGCCCGCGGCTTCGCTCGCGTGGAATTTAGTCTGCCACATAAAGTTTGTAAGGTGGTAGAGCAATAGTTCAACCAGGGAGGCATCACCGCCGCACCTATTTCTACCGTGAAGCAGTTCTTGTGTTTCATTTGAAGGGTGTACCTGCCGGCTCACGGCGAGTAGCAACGCACCTGTGATTTACTTCAGATTGAACCCTTGCCCTACTTCCTAAGGCTATTAACATACGGTACCGCTCACTGCCACGGTAGGCGGTGAAGCGGATCTCATGTTGTATTGGAGTCTAATAAATCCGTTGATGCCTCACAAACGTACACCGACTGGCCGCGCGGTCCAGCGGTGTTCTCATCACAACCGTGTCTCCGCGCGAACGACAGTGCGGGGGGTCGGCGTCTCACACACGGGTTGGCGCCTAACCGCGCGGATTATCGTCGAAGCAAAAATGCATTTCGATGTCGAAAAGTTTATTTTGATGATCGCTCCATCCGCGCGTACAGGAGCGTAAACCGCCTTACCGCGCGGGGCACCGCTATTCGCGGCGGTGCGCGGTGCCGTGTGTTAATCGCCTAAATCAGTGTGTTCAAATTTCAAATCACAGGCACGTATATTAATTTGAATTAGTTTTGTCGGCAAAAGATATTAATGCTTACTCTGAAATTAAAAGTTTTAAGAAAGGGCCTCAAAACCCGTGACGGTTATCAACGCGCAGTTGGCTAGCGTGGTCAACTACGACCTAAACTACTGCTAATCTGACATATGTGCCGAGTTGTGTTACATTAAAAGGTCGATGACGATTGATTAACATATTTAACCTTTCCGCCGTTTCATTCTCATTGACTTTTTTTCTTTTTTGTCGAGGGAGAAACTTTCAAAAGGTACGCCGTGGGAGCGACGCAGGGTTATCTGGGATTCTTATAGCACCAGGACTCCGGGATCTTCAAAGGAACGCAACTGGAGTCCTCTGAGTGCATTGCCCCATCGGGCTCCTCCCAAGTGAGCGGCTGGGCCCACCACTCCATCTGGTCTTTACCACGATATGCGACCACACGTATGCCACCGTCCTTCCCGGGATCGCCTGGCTGGACGGTTCAAGCTCCGTCCATACTGGCTCTCACGATAGCATGCGACCACACATGCTGACATCGTTCCCGAAGTTGCTGACTGGGTGTTTGGAGCTCTCCGTCTAGCCGCCCGCAACCCCGAAAGCTCCCTTTTAGTTGCCTCTTACCACAGACAGGGGATACCGTAGCCTTATTCCCGGAACTACAAAGACGTCATTGGCCTTTCACATTTTGCTCCGTGTTTTATAACCATTTAAATATTAATATCATACAACTTCGTTGTATACGGCGGCGGCGCACGGCGCGTACTGCCGGTCAATTAATTGACTACGCAATATGTTATACTCGTAATATCATCTAAACTACTTATTATTTACATGGTGTAAAAGGCAGATTTAATCTTTATTAGATGCTTGATTTTTTGAAATCATTTATTTTGATACGGATTAATATTTAGTTTGTATAAAACCCATGGAAACATCAACTTGATATTTTTAAAATTTTCAAAGTATAAAAAGAGTTATTGGGGGTTATACATAAAATATAGACATATGCTGTCGCGGACTTTTATTTAGATCTATGTGAGCCAAACAATCCCTCGGTACATTATATTTGGATATCTCCAACGGTTAAGGCAGCGTACGCGAAGATAGCTCTCAGAGCACAACTTTTTTTCCGACTAACCTGATATTTCTCGTTATATTATAACATTGTAAAAAAAAATCATTACAAATTATAGCCCATGTGTTATTCTGATGTATAACCTATACTACTGTAAAGTTTCAACCTAATCCGTTGAGTAGTTTTTGCGTGAAAGAATAACAAATACACATACATCCATCCTCACAAACTTTCGCATTTATAATATTAGTAGGATTTTGACGCGAAATCCAAAAATAAAGAAATATAAGAAATTATTTAAACAAAAACAATACTACTTCAGATTCAGTTTAAGCAGTCGGGTTTTTTTGTTTTCAATAATATCTAGTATTATCTTTCTCAATTAATTAAGTTAAAATCACAAAAATATTTTAATAAGCCATCAAACGCCATTCACTTAAGTACATGTACTTAAAGCACCAAGTTTTCTTCTAGGTCTTTTTGGAATAAAACAGTATGCAATAAGAATCAATACTTAAAAAAAAATCCAAGTCTCGCAAGTCAGTTTTCCTAGAGAAAAAAGTTGTGAGATCCATGCATACCAAGTCGATTATTAATTTATTCAGTCCCTGCTTAAATGAACTTTCTGTCTTAAGTTGTGACGTAATGTTCTAACCTAACAAATATTGATATGGTAACTATAAGATATAGTTACCATATCAATATTATAAATCTTTAACGTTCTTAATAAAAAGGTTGACTGGGCAATCGCATGGAAAAACAATGTGTTGTATTTCACTAATAATACAAATATAAATTAGATTGTTTAATGCCATATATTAAGGCGGAGAGGGCAAATGTCAGGTTTTAGTAGGTAGTCTGGTTTCTTAGGAGTCCTACATACCTATCGGACTCCCCTGTGTTCGATGGGATGCATAAAAGCATTTTCCTGACGTAAAAAAAAATGGCCCGAATTGCTTCAAGAAAAGTATGGTACGGCCGTGCCGCTTTTTGCTCAACTTGGCGGGGGCACTGCCGTGCCCCCAGATCTTCAACTAAAAATTGATGAATTTTATGTGGTTATTCAAGCAAAGCCGATAAAATTTAAAGAAGGAAATGAGACATAGTTAAAATAAGAAGACTGATCAATGTTTCTGGCAACGGAAATGGGCTCGCAAACTTGGGTCATAAACAACACCTGACCGTAATTGGGTTGCCCTCAGCTTGTTATGGATTCGGGGAAATCTTCAGTCTTCTGGAAATGGTACCTTTTTACCAATAATCTTCCATTTAAACTAATGTAATGGTCTATTTATACTAGCTTTATGTTTTTTCATTGGATGATCACTGCCGCCCATGGACATCTGTAAACAACTTCTTATAGAACACAGATTCTATCTGAAATCAATCAATCCCGAGGATTAAGATAGTCGCTTCATATAAAAGTGTGCTGGCAATCAGGGAAACGCAAGAAATGCTTCACGCTAGAAATAGGTATGGCGGTGGTACTTCCAGTTATTGTTGATGTAGAGAAGGATTGCGCAATACGAATTTTTTTTTTCAAATAATGCATAAAACATACTATTAACTAAAAACATACCTATTAAACGAAATGGAACATTCAATGTCATACTATGAAAATACAAAACTTCAAAAATGACAGATGTCTTTTTGAAAATACCCGCTATTTCTTTTAAGTGCAGCTTAGTTAATAAACCTTTTTATACCTTTAATGCATGCACCCGGCAAAATAACTTGAAAATTATTACAATTTATTTAAATTAGAGATATATATATATATATATATATATTATATATTATATATTGTATATTGACGCTACTTTGGACAATATGAAGTTTAGTTTTTTAATTTAAGTTACGGTCGAATTTCGATCGTTGCGACGGGTGACTAGTTAGTTTAAAGATGTCTTAATAAATTGTTCTTTCAATTACCAATTTACTTAAAGATGTATAAATCGTTGTTTCATGCCCATAACGATTACTGCCGTGATAAGTCGAAAGGTATCCATTAGGCCCAGGTGTTGTTTATCGGTGAAGTTTGCAACTCCATGCCGTTGGGAACGTCGTTGGACACCTGCCGCTTAATACTAGCATCTGGTTTGTATGTAAAAAGAACCTCACATACGTAATGTACTAACATCCATTTTGTCCTAGTGAAAAAGAGAGCAGTAATTGTAATTTTTACAAAGTTGAGGTTTTTTGCTTTAATTACACACTACCTACGTGTAACTTTTATTTGATTGAAGTAGCAAACGGGCCTGCATTCTTTCTGTTGGTAAGTGGCTATTGCCACCCATGGACATTTGTAAGCAACTTCAAATAGAACATGGGTTCTATTTGAAGTCAATCAGAGATGCGTTGCTACTCTCGAGGACTTTGATGGTCGCCTCATATGGTGTTGCCGGCAACAACACCCTTCCATCGGAACGCAAAAAATTGCTTCACGCTAGGAATAGGTGTGGCGGTGGTACTTCCCTACGTCGAGTTACACTGGTTCTACCACTGCTTAACACTGGTTCTACTACTGCCAGAAGTAGAAAAAAAAAGTTTTTTTTAGCTAAAAGTCGATAAAAGTTAATGAAAAATGCAGTACTAGATTAGGCGATCTAGATTAGGCGATCAGTTTAACTTAAATGCTTAAAATCTCATTTAAAAGTCTAAAAATCAGTATTTACGTATTTATTACTAAAATATATTCGTAACAATCAAACCATAATTATCAAACCGTATGCACGCAATGTATTGTCATTGTAATAAAATAGGTGAAGTATAAACACATTCATCTCAGAACTATTATTTTAAGAATAGTACTGCAATTTGCATTACCATGTTCAACTCCGGAAGAATCCCCGCCAGACCTATTTCTGTCTAATAACAGTAACTAGTCAACCGTCGCAACGGTCGAAATTCGACCGTAATTTAAATTAAAAAACTAAACTTCATATTGTCTAAAGTAGCATCAATATTTCTGTAATTTAAATAAATTGTAATAATTTTCAAGTTATTTTGCCGGGTGCATTTATTAAAGGTAAAAAGAGGTTTATTAACTAACTGCATCTAAAAGCAATAGCGGGTATTTTGACAAAGACATCTTACATTTTTGACGTTATGTGTTTTCACGTGGTAAGACATTGTATGTTCTATTTCGTTTAATAAGTATGTGTTTGTGTCAAACGCAAGCTACTGAGTGTAATGTATTTTAGTTGATTTTATGTATGTTTTATGCGCTATTTGAAAAAAATATTCGTATTGCGCAATCCTTCTCTACATCAACTATAACCGTGCGTAATTTCATACTCCTCCGTACGAATTACATGTTTTTGCTTCACGTATTAATACATAGATATTAGACTGTGTTTTAGTTCGAACTATGTGGTATGGGAGACATACTTATCCAAAGCGTTTGAACTTAATTCGGAGGGTAGCAACTCATCTGTGTCCAACCTTAAGGACGACTGTAATAATATTAAGTGAAAACATAAATACGTAAAATGATACGTTCTCCTGTCCGTGGGTGCCATGGTGCCACCCACAAACACCCAGACCCAGAACAAAAATCTAACTCATCTCATCATTTAGATACATGTCTAGCCGGGAATCGAACCACGCAGGTTATCAAACAGATGTTTTTTACATACAATGACTTCATCTATTTCTAAAAATGTACTACCGCCTTACGAAAGCTCTCAAGTTATGTATGTGTCTGTGTTCATTTTTGTTCCCAGAATAATAATTTTTAACACTATTCTTAATCATTTACGTTAGCCAATTATTGGATACGTATCTGACGAGAATCAACAAAAGTTCTGATTGTTTGTTCGAAAAATAAACTCAAAATGTAAGACTCATATTCATGTCAGTTATTACGAATTTATTTTCCATTATGTAATTAAATTTACAATCTGTTTGTAGATTTTTGAACAGTACTTTTATCATTCACAGTATTGTGTAATTTTGCAAGGTGGTAGAAAAAGTATGGTTGCATTGGGGAGGTACCACCGCTACACTTGTTTTAGCTGTGGCAGTAGTTGCGTTTCGGTGGAAGGGTGTGGTTGCCAAGTCACTTTTATATGAGGCAAACATCTTAGTCGTCGTGAATAGTAACGTCTTTGTATTTTTGTTATTTGTTTGTAAGAAACGATTCAGTCCACCTCATGATAAGTGGCCGCTGCCTATCTTCTTTTTCTTTTATTTATAAAAATAAATGTTTGTCTGTATGTCCTCAATAGAATCGTAAACTATTCATTTGATCATATGATGATCTTTAGAAAAGCTGTTATTCATGAGCTCGCGAAGGTTTCTGGTGTATTTTTTTGTGATGGCGTAGCAACGTATACAGGGTACAGTTAGTCTCTTATGAATCCCAGATAATATCAGTCTTATCTGAGTTTAGTTGTGTGTGTGATCTGCTACCCGTGAGTATTAAGTTGGTTTACCACGGATATGAATGTCTCCCATAACGTTGCTCTCACTCCCAGTGATTGACTTCAGTTAGTAAATACACTATATTAAATCTATAATAGACTGCTTAACTATTTGCTACTCCAAACTTATAGAAATTTCTATCAATATACATTATTAAATTGTTATATCTCACTGATTGAAATCATCTAGCTCGTCTGTGTAGAATTTCAGATTTTCTTCTGGGTCGACAAGAACGGGGCTCCCAAGATTGCGGGTTTCAAAAGCCCTCCAGTCAAGCGAAAAGAAAAGGTGTATTTCTTGACAACTGCAGAGACCTGGAATGTATTCTATCATACCTCTCCAAAGCTTAGGTAGTATCAACCTATGTCGTATGTTTTCAAACTATCGAGAGCAATACGAATTTATTTTATATAGCAATTTAAGCAATAGCAATATAACAATATAAATTTTAGACAATATTGAAATCAACTGTCAATTTAGATGTTAGCTTACATAAAATTTGTATAAAGTATTTTTTGTTAAAAACTCTGAGTTATGAAGAGAAACACGTGCCCAATAGTGCACATAAAAATGATTTCATTTGAGCAAAGAAAAAAGTAATGGTCGACCAATTTACAATTAGGCTTGTTGAATAAAATCGGCCTGGCAATAAATAAAAATCATTTTCCATTTTGTCGAAGCAGTGACATTTGATTCAAAACATTAATCATTACCATTTCTTCTTATTTTTTATATATAGGTAGATCAATAAAAAGCTTGCGAAAAGTATTAGAAAAAAAAATGTAAAATACTTGTACTTTTATATTGTTAATGTACTTTGTAACTGCAAATTTTACAAATAAGTGAGCTTAGACCAGGAAGAATATTTTATTTTTTTGCTTGACCGATTGTACCGATCGATTTTCCTTACTTTTGGTCGTTGACCACATCGCACGCACTACGACTACACAGTGCATAAGAGGCCGGCGATTGCGAACACACTTTTTGTAGTACCCACAAAGAAAGCTGACTTAAATGAGGCGTCGATATTAATCTTCAGAAGTGACAACGCACCTGTAATTGACTTCACATAGTGCCTTTATTCTATATTTAGTTGCTCATAGTTGTCCACGGGCGATAAGTAAGTGGTGCTAAGACGCCACGGTTCGATGCTAATCACACCACATACCACACCACACCGCTCTAGATATTTGTGACTTATAACGATAGTGTCATCTGCTACATGTTTTAGTATGAATATTAGGGTGTGATAAGAGATACTTATCGTGAAGCGTCCTAACTTATTCTTTCGGGGTAGCAACGGATCTGTGACTAGATGTGACCTTAGATACTCTGGTCTTGTCTAAGGTAGATATGTCCATGGACGCCAGTGACTACTTACCATAAGATGGGTTGCACGCTCATTTGCTACTTCCAAATTATTAAAAAAGTTTAGACTTCATCCAGTGAACTAGATGCTTATTTGGTATCTATAGTATTAAAATCAACTCGCAAGTATACTGCTTGTTGCTCCTGTAGTTCCGGGATTAGAATAGGGCTACGGTATCCCCTGCCTGTTGTAAGAGGTGACTAAAATGGTCTTCTAGGGTCGCGGGTGGCTAGAGTGGGAGCTCGAACCGTTGACGGCAGGATAGGAAGACCCCGATGGGGCAAAACGCTCAGACTACTCCGGTTGCGTTCCTTTGGAGATCCCGAAGTCCTCTTTGTAGCCCCGAGGGCGGCTACCAGGGGGTTTTAGTGCGGCAAAAATCCCGCATAACACTGCGAAGCTCTCACAGCCCCGAGTACCTTTTAAACGTTTCCCCCTCGAGAACAAAAATATCCCGCTTGCTAATTGCAAACAGAATAGATACTCAATATGTGTTACTCCAATATAATACTTGAAATAGTACATTTTATCACATCGCTTCAAGCTGGTAATTTGCCTTGCCGAACGAAATTGAGCAATGTATGAAATATATTTTCCGAGCCATCGATCCGGTATAATTTTAAACCATTCACCTGTAAGAAATATCCGTTGAAGCTCTACTAATTTTAAAATTGATTTCGAGGTATTGGTGCATCTTCTGAAGTTTAAATTTAATAAAACTTTTGTAGCTTACATGAAAGTAGCAAATTAGAGTGCAATCAGTGATTATATATTATATCACTATATCACTATCACTATACATAGTATAAAACAAAGTCGCATCTCGATATCTGTCCCTATGTATGCTTAGATCTTTAAAACTATGTTACGGATTTAAATGCTATTTTTTAATAGATAGAGTGATTCAAGAGGAAGGTATTTATGTATAATATAGTAGAGAAACATTGATAATTTTAGATTTTTGACTTCAAGGCGAAACTAATTTCACCGGTTACTAGTTACGTACAGGTCCACTAGTTAAGCATATCATAAGGTATATTTAAACTACAAAAAGTTTTTTGAAATAATAATTTACTTACATATAAAGATTAACCAGATTGCAGCACCAGTGTAACTCGACCGAATGGGTACCACCCCCACACGTATTTCTAGTGTAAAGCAGTTTTTGCATTTTGCTGGACCAACTTGATGTGATAGCCTGCTTACCTTCATAAGGGGCGACCATTTCAGATCTAGCAACCCATCTGTGATTGACTTCAGATCAGAATACCTGTTATAGAACATGGTTTGTACCGGTAGTTGTTTACACGTGTCGATGGGCGGTAGTCAGAACCACCGGCGGTAGTTACCACCGGATGGACTGCACCTTCGTTTGATATTTCAATCGGATAAAAAAGATCAAGATATTAGTATGTATGTAATACAAGCCTTGCTCTGAGCAAAGCTCCATGGTAAAGTTTGAGCCGAGTGCAGGCGAACTAGAAAATTGAGCAAATTTGGGCGTCGTTTTAAGTTAGATGAACAAACGCTAGGTATAAAATTCCTTTGCACTTCTATTTCTTCCTTCGCGGAGCTCGTTAGTCTTCGGCCCCGGTTGTTTATTTTTAGGGTTAGATATCTTTTCTTTTCTATACGCGATATGGTATTAAATCTCTACACCGAAATGTATTGAATCAACGTAGTGAAGTATACGTACTGACTTGATTCAAACATAGGTACAAGGAACCTAGGTAACGACGTACTGTCCCTATAGACCAATATATATAGACCAGACGGCTACGGTATCCCCTACCTTTCGGGGTTGCGTTCGGCTAGAGTGGGAGCTTGAGCCGTCCAGCCAAGTGACTCTGGAAAGGACGGTGGCATCTGTGGTTGCATGCCACCGTAACAGAAGGTGCATTGAGCGTAGCACCAGGGAAGAGCCTGAAATAGGCATCGCGCTCGGGGGACACCGGTCCTGTCCCCCACGCAGCGCTAAGTACAGCGATCGGGGAGGTTTTAGTGCGGTAAAAATCCCACATAACCCGCATCGCTCCCATGGCGTCGGGTACCTTTTGAAGGTTAAAAAAAAAGGTAACGACGTACACTAGTTGTGGGGAGAGACTTAAGCACTGCAATGCAACATGAGTAGCAGACAACTGAAATGGCGCCGATCAATTACTTGCATGGGTACATCGTTTAACCCTCGGGAGTAGCGAAGCATCTGATTGACTTCAGATCGAAACCCATGTTCTGTATAAAGTTGCTTACAGATGTCCATGGGCGGCAGTGACCACTTACCATCAGGTGGATTGCATGCTCGTTTGCTACTTTAACCTCATATAAATAATAATAGTAGGGTAAGATAAGATTACATGATTATGCAACATTTTGCTAATCAAATACTAATTAATTAATCTACGAGTTGGTAGAATGTATATTTTAGTGGGGAGGTACCGTACCTACACCTATCTCTATATGCATACATAAATTTTTACAAACTATCGCATTTATAATATAATAAGAAATAAAATATAAAAGACATGACATGAAAATATATCGCTAAGCTAGATAATAAACGATTCGTTCCAGTCGATTTCCGCGCTGTCTATTGCGTGTAGTGATGCACGAAGACTATCGATGTGTCGACAAACTATTTAATCGTATTATCATTGTGACCCGTAATGCAGTATCGATAATGCATATTAACTTTTACGTCAAACACTACTGATATTATCTTAATGAAAAATTCCAGATTTTATACTTTATTTTTGTGTTGCTAGAGGTTTTCTAACTTTCTGTAAACTAGTCACCCGTCGCAATGGTCGAAATTCGACCGTAATTCAACTCAAAAACTAAACTTTATATTGTACAAAGTATTTCCCAAATTCAATTAAATTTTATTAATTTTCAAGTTTTTAATACAAACATAAAAAGAACATAAAAAGACGTTCAATTGACACGCTGCACTTAAAAGCAATAACGGGTATTTTGACAAAGACATCGGTAATTTTTGTTGTTTTGTTTTCATAGTAAGAGACTGAATGTTTTAATTCGTATAATATTTATATGTTTTAACAAATGAACGGTAGTGTGTGTAATGTCTTATTAGTTGATTTTATGTATGACTAGCTGTACCCGCGGCTTTGCCCGCGTGCAAATCAACGTGTCACAAAGTTTTTCTCACGCAAATTTCGACACCGTGGGAATTCTATGATAAAAAGTAGTCACATTAATATCGGTTTGGCCGCTCAAGGATTACCTGGTCAAACACAGAGTGAAAAAACGAATTTAAAGTGTGTATTTGTGGGTAGGAACGTATTGTTATGTATTTTTTTAATCAGACGAATTCTAATATTGTAAATAGCTTTTTTGAACCAATTTACATTCTTAGTGGTCTAATTCACAATATCGGGATACTTTTTTCTATCAACTCCTCCACATTTGAACCAAAACGTATCGATTATAAAGATTGATTTGAACTTTTCCGAATTGGAAAATACTATTTGAAGTAATTTTGACGGATTCAAATATCTAAGTAAGATTATAGGTAAACCTACTTTTAATATTAATTTGTGTTCAGGAGTTCCGGAAGGCATTAAGGAATTCAAAAATTCTGTTGGATAATGTACTCTTCCTCCATCTCAATGACTGTGTCTACCGAATATAGATCTGTGACCCTGCTTTAAATTTTGAAAAAAAAAATCATTTATTTTATCGACACGTTCATTGGTGGGTGGGTCGTCTTTTGGAACCAATTTATAGTGTTATTGGTTGTATTAACAATATCGGGATATACCTTTTTCAACCAACTCCTTCACATTTAAAAGAAGACGTATCGATATAAAGATTGATTTTAACTTTTCCGGATAACAAAGCACTATTATCTACTTGAAGTAAATCATTACCAAATTGGAATATCACTGAACAGCGATATATATTCTAAGTTCATATTTTGTTTCATGTGGCCAAAGATAAGATCTTTTAAGAGGTGCATCGGGCTATTTGTGTGCGTAAATCCCACATTTTTTTTTGTAAAGCAGAAGACATAATCAAAACACTTTTACAATTCATACGAACAGGGCGCACCCGCTCGCAGGGTGCTGCCGCATCCTGCTCGCTTATTTTTTATGTTTTCTTTTATATTCCAACCTAACCTAACCCATCCTGTTTAAAAAGCTACAGTTAAATCCAACTCTTAACAATAACATGACAATACTCCTGCATTTTCAGGATTTAGGTATTCAAAGTGACACTTTTCATCATAATGTTCTTTCATCTCTCATCATAATGTTCTAGTGTTGTAATGTATTGTAATCAATAAGTACCAAACTCATACGGCTTAAGTAGGTTGTGTACTTAGATTAGGGTTGATGAATTGAAGTGTAATTTATTAATCACATTTCAGTTTAATGAGCTGTCATTAAACTTATAATATATACTAAAAACAACCGTAAGCATTATGTGACTACCTTTTATAATTTAGGCTTGCACTATCCCGCATCATCAGGGAGGAGTTGAAGGTAAAAAAAAATATCCCGTGTCTTTGCTTAGTATTCTTATTACTTATACGTAAGCACTTGCGAGCCAACTTCTATAGCTTGGGCTTGCAGTACCCTGCATCATCAGGGCTGAGGAGCTTAAGATCGAAATTTTCATCTTGTGTCTTTGCTGAGTAATTATATTACATACCCGAAAGCAATAAATGGCCAACTCCTATGGCTTAGGCTTGCAGTACCCTGCATTATCAGGCTTGAGGAGTTGAAGATCGAAATTTTCATCTTGTGTCTTTGCTTAGTAATTATATTACATACTCGAAAGCACTAAATAGCTAACTTCAATGGCTTAGGCTTGAAGCACCCCTGTATCATCAGGGTTGAGGAGATGATGGTCAAAATTTTCATCTTGTGTCTTTGCTTAGTAATTATATTACATACCCGAAAGCATTAAATGACCAACTCCTATGGCATAAGCTTGCAGTACCCTGCATCATCAGGCTTGAGGAGTTGAAGATCGAAATTTTCATCATGTGTCTTTGCTTAGTAATTATATTACATACCTGAAAGCACTAAATAGCTAACTTCTATGGCTTAGGCTTGAAGTACCCCTGCATCATCAGGGTTGAGGAGTTAAAGGTCAAAATTTTCATCATGTGTCTTTGCTTAGTAATTATATTAATACCTGAAAGCACCAAATGCCCATCTCGTATAGTTTAGGCTTGAAGTAACCCTGCATCATCAGGGTTGAGGAGTTGAAGGTCAACATTTTTACCGTGTATCTTTGCTTGAATTTTTTATTACATAACCGTAAGTATCAAATAGCCAACTCTTACGGTTTAGTCTTAAAATACCCTTACATCATCAGGGTTGAGGAGTTGAAGATCAAATTTTTGTCCGATGAATTTGTTTAACAATCTTATTATATATCCATAAAAACAAATTGACTTACTTCTACGGTTCAGGCTAGCAGTACCCCTGCATCATCAGGATTGAAGAGTTGAAGGTCAATTTTTTTAGGAAATATCTGCTTAGTAATCTCATTCTACATTCAACCCTATTGGACTCCTACAGCTTAGGTTTGGCCGAGTATCGCTAAGTTCGTTAATTTGCTTCAAAGAAATGGATCCTATGATCAGAACCAAATCAAACTCATCAGAGTACCCTTGAAGTAAATTCTTTCAAATAAAAGAAAAAACACCAAAATCGGTTGGCGGGAAATTGAGTTATTCATTTATTTATCGCGCACATCGTTAATGCAAATATCAGACTTATGCGCTTTTCTTATGAATACCACTGTCAAAAGTGAACTAAAAATAAATGGGACCCGATGACACGCACTACCTTTCAAATGAAAAAAAAATCATTCAAATCCGTTCACCCAGTGCGGAGAAATCGAGTAACAAATATAAAATTTAAAAAAAAATACAGACGAATTGATAACCTCCTCCTTTTCGGAAGTCGGTTTAAAACGATGTTTTAACATAAAAATCAAAGCGAAACACTAAATTTTATTGAGGTGGCCTCAAAATTGACTGACTTTCAAACAAACTTACATCTCCTATTTGGGTTAAATTGGGGGGGGGGGGGATCAGAAAATTCATTCTTAACTGACGTCTACGTCATAAAAAGAACCCCTATTAAAAATCATATTCGTATCTTTAGCAGTTTAAGCTCTACGATGTTTATTCAATAGATGAGTGAGAGAGCATCCTTTCGTTTTTATATAAGTATATATAGATATAGAGATATAGATTTCTATAGTATCAAATAACATAGGTACACACATAACCAATAAAAAATACATAACAAAGGAATACATTTTACAGACCATAACATGTTTAGTTTCAACCAATTCAACTATGCAGTTACTTATCGAACACAAAATAAATACTGCGTAGTTTTAAATTGACATAACTTTTTTATCCGTAAACCGATTTACATAAAATAAACACTAAATGTTAAGTGAAGTTTCCCACAACAAAATTATATTCTAATTGGATAAGCCGTTTCTGAGATTAGCGTTTTCAAACACACAGACAAACAGACAAACAGACAAACAGACAAACAGACAAACAGATAAACAGACAAACAGACAAACAGAAAAGATTTCTAATAACCACTATTGTGGGTTCTATATCGTATTAAAGACCTCTAGAAATGGTTTTCACCTAAATTTATTCCATGTACAGACAGCGACCTCTTACAGATTTATTATAGTATAGAAGAAGATAAATGCATTATTTGATAAAAATGTTACCATTCCGTACTCCTTTACATACGTCAAAGATAACTGTGCAAAATTGCAAACTCCTCTGTCCGCGGAAGTATGTTAAAAACGTACCCAAAGTTTTTGTTTCACGTATTAATATATAGAGATGTGTCAATCGATTTATAAAAAAAAACTATATAGTATTCTAGATAAAGGTCCAAAATAAATAAAAGGGACTACTTTAATGATATGACCATATTAATATCGTTCTTAAACGCGCACATACTACCTAGAAATTGTTTGTACATATTTTTAGAAACTTATTCAGCGTTTTACACAGTTGGTGCGGAAGTTTGTTAACCAACCGTTTACGGACGGTGTCTTTTTATTTATATGTGCATAGGGTTGCCAGAACCAATAACAAAATATGAATTTTGTTATAGTATATTTACTTTTAAAAATTGGACGCTAAAACAAGACTTTATTTAACTTAAAACAACGAATAGTAAAATCAGTCAAGTGATGAACACATACTTTCAAACCGGCACACTTTCACATGAGGCGACCATCACAGATCTCGGGAATAGCAACGCATCTGTGATTGACTTCATATGAAACCCATGTTCTGTATGTAATTGATTACAGATGTCCATGGGCGGCAGTGACCACTTACCATCATACCACCATACCATTTTTTTTATTTTTTTTTCTCTGACTAAAGTAGCAAACGAGCATGCAGTCCACCTGATGGTAAGTGGTCACTTCCGCCCATGTACATCTGTAATCAGCTTTATAGAGAACAAGGGTTCTATCTGAAGTTAATCGCAGATGCATTGCTACTCCCAAAGACTATGATGGTCGCCTCATATAAAAGTAAAAGCAAA
The DNA here is from genome assembly GCA_949699795.1 of Spicauda simplicius. Taxonomy (NCBI): domain Eukaryota; kingdom Metazoa; phylum Arthropoda; class Insecta; order Lepidoptera; family Hesperiidae; genus Spicauda; species Spicauda simplicius. The sequence goes on from OX453066.1 coordinate 7,215,985, forward strand.
TATTTAAAAAAACGTAAATAAATATAAGTAAAACAAAGATAATAAAAAAACTTATATAAAATTTATTGCGTATGTTAAACTTATAACAACGTCTTCTTTATTTTGGCTTAAAACCTAACTTAAAACCAAATAACCGACAACCCTAGTGGAGCTAGCCACGAGTTAACCCCTATGAATAAAGTTTTCTTTTTCGTGTTTTATCACAGCCGTTTTATTGCCTTTGCAATTCCCGTTATTTATGCAGGTGCTACCTTGCGATGTTTTTTTTGTGACGGGGAGGTCGGCCATTTTGAAAATTGTGAGGCCATGTGGTCGTTACTCCCACTGCTGGGCACGGGTTCGCGCTCATACTGAAACGGCTTTTGAGTCGTCAGGTTAATATTTATCCTCTTCATTTGATCTCCAGCAAAAGTGGTCGAATTTGCAACCACCACCTTTTTTATGATCTTTTCAATAATTGATGCAAATCAGAGAAGCTGTGTATTCACAAAGGTTCAATACGAGTTAAAAGCTCGTTTTATGGAATCAGGAAATTAGTATCTATTTTTTTTTCTCAACGTCTCTTCGCAGCATATCGTTGTATTGTACTATGTAGCTATATTTGTTTTCCATTTGTATTGAATTGTGATTGTAATTGTGTAATTGTTAGAACTTTTGTGTGTGAAAAAATAAAATATTTTAAATAAGAAGCCTCACAAGAACTGTACATATGAAATTATTTAATGATATCAACACTTAACAAACTTTTAATTCCATAACATCTTAGGGCAAGGATGTGGCTGAAAAACAGCGCAGCATGGAGTACAGATTCCGTGTTGGCAAACGCTGAGCCACCTCCTTTTGTCTCTACAATCCTATGTGCCTATTTTTACTATGTACATAAATATTAAGTTTAATATGTAAATGCACCCTTATAACTGTAACCTGTGTGTTTGAGGCAATTAAATCATTATTATTATTATTATTATAACTGTGTTTCTAAATTCGTTCATTCAATGTTCTCTTACAGATATTTTTGTATTTTTGCAACACTGGCCGTTGTTCAGCGCATGCATTTAAATGAGAGAGGACAGAATATAAGAGAGTTTATATTAAAGTCGACTGTATTAAACTACGTACCGTAACTTTAATTAACTTAATTAAATAAAGAAAACTTGAGATATTTTTCACTTTGCTTAGGCTAATATTAAAAGTGCTAGAGCGACTCGAGTAGCTCGCTTGTGTAATAGAGTTTCGTACATAATTGCATTTTGTTTTTATTTTTAATACCAGAGCCCTTAGTACGAGTTTACAACGTTTCCTCGTAACGTACACCCGTTAAGTTTTTAACCTACATTACTACACTGTACGACTTCGTTTGCAGACATATCCTTCAATATACATTGTAATGTATAGGCAAACACGAAAACAATAATCGTTTTGAGAAAACGAATTAAACTCATACTAAGAAAACCGTATAAGATGATAGAACCCGTCTTGATTATATTTCAAAAGCACTAACGTTAAACCCTATCATTGAAATATCTCATATCTCATCTTTATGATAAGAGTGTTAAGCGTTGTATTGTAAAGGATATATTAATAATATATATTGATAATATATAAAGCGTAGTCCTCAGGAGAAGCAATGCATTTGAAACCGACATCATCTATGTTTCTCATCTCATCTAGAGTTCATTACAGTTCATTACACATTTATGGGCGTTATTAAACTCTTATCATTAAGTAAACTGTATACCCGTTTGCAAATAAGACAATTAAAAGTAATTTACGCACCTGTCTATAGAAATGAAATTTTCTGAAAGGTGTAAAAAGAGCTCTCCTTCAAAGCGGTGCATTGGCGACTCTTCTGGTGTTGGAAATGTCCATCGCCTATGGACCACTTTCCTTTCTGTGGTCCATCTGCCTTATTGTTTTTTTTACCTAACATTTTTAGTTATGCCTTAGGTATAACTAAAATCGTTAGGTAAAAAAGCGATGTAAATTTTCTTGGAGTCATCACTTTTAGTTAATCGTGGTTGACATGACGTGTTAACATGTATGTAATCACGACTACTCCAACATTTAGTTTAATCTCCTTAATCACTTCAATAGATTTAGGGAAACATTTGTAATTGTGCTGTTCTAGAAGACTATATTATATTAAAATAATAGAAATGTTACATTTTAGGATTTATCATGCGTTTCTCAGCGGATGCTATTTTTTTTCTGTCAAAGGGCAAGAGTTTATATCTAAGTTTGTGGGGTTGCCATCCTTGTTCCCCGACCGCCATGTTAAAAAAACAGTACAGTGGATTTAGCATTGTATTTGCCAAATTATCCGCTGTATAGAAAATCTTAATACAATTTCGGAGGCAAATTTTATTCTACACCGTTATATTCTATAACGTTTAGTCATACAGTTAAAATAAATTAATCATTAGGAAAAACAAGCGTAGTTAAACATTTTATAAACAAACTAGTTGAATCCCGCAGCTTTGCTCGCGTTAACAAAAATCGATTGTCCCGTAGGAATAAAATATTTTCCCACTGTCAAAAGTAGCCTATATGTTAATCCAGACTATCAGCTAACTCCCTACCAAATTTTATGAACATCGCTTTAGCTGTTTATACGTGAAGAAGTAACAAACATACACACTCACAAACTTTCGCCTTTATAATAATAAGTATGATTGGTTTTCGACTTGACTTTTTTCTTGTCATGATGTAATAAATCGTACAAATGATTTTAAGGTTGAATTGTTGACAATATTGCTACTTTCTAGTATAGTTATTTCTCAAACATTCACCATCCATGCTGAGATATATCCGAATGAAATCGCGCACAGGTGACTTAATTTATTATTTGTAATGCAATTTCACCCTATGTGGGGTCTTTTGTCGCTTGATTGGTTTGAGCTCTGTTATGTTACTATTTTCTGTTGCTTTATTTAGCTAATAATTCTTACATTGCTATCCCAGTGTATGCTATGTTTAGTATTCCGAGTAGCTTGTCGGAAATAGTTTTAAAATTGACTACAAATCCACTGTTACGGATAACCCTAAATAGAGTTAATAAAAACGCACAAAGTGAGTTTGTGAGAATTGGGGGTACATCCTATTATTGTTCCACTACTGGGTACGAATCTTCTCTCGGAATGAGAGAGTTTTAGGCCATAGTCCACCGCGCTGGTCAAGTCCGAATTGGTAGACTTCACACACGTACGAACTTTTTAGTAAGAACTCTCGGGTGTGTAGGTTTCGTCACAATGTTTTCCTTCACCGAAGTTTTGTGATAATTAATTTATAATACGCACATAAATCCGTGGTGCGTGCCTAGGTTTGAACCTCGGACCTCCCGATTGAAAAGGCAAGTTTCAACCATTAGGCAGCGCAGTAGAGCAATGATAGCCTAATGGTTGAAACTGTACAATACAATACTTGTACAGTCAGTCCTTATTTATGTAGTTAACTACTTACTATCGCTTAAGGATACCTCAAGTTAACTCCAGAAAAATTAGGATCCCATTTGAGCTCAACCACAAGGGAGTCAACCTTTACTTTTGAAAAATACTATTTCCCAATGAGAAGCTCGTAATAAATTTAATTACAACTAAAAGGGTGATACCTAGAACTATGAATTTTGAATTTTTACTCACAAGATCGGAGTTCATAATTTATTGCTTTAACTTTTCAATAGTTTGTGTATAGTACCTACTTTTGAAATTAATCATCGCATACTTCAACGCCGAAGGAAAATATCGGAAAGTAACCTGAAAGCTTTCAACACACTTTACTTTATACATCTTAAAGGTCTAAGTCTACCAATCTGCCAAAGCGTGCATGACAAGAATTATGGACCACGGATTCCATTTCATTCCCAAATTTATGCCCAGCATTGGGACGATAGTGGGTTAAGAATCATATCAAACACCGTCAGTTGTTCAAATTTGTTCATTAGAGTTATTTCACGCAATAATCCAACCGGAGATGAAAAGGTAGATTAAACCAGTAGGCCACAAAACATTTTAAGCGTTATTCGCTTGTTCACTTATAAGCGTTATGATTTAAAAACAAATGTGTAAAGGTGCAATTCCACCGAGGCAACATGACCGATATGTGGCATGGATACTTGTTTCTTTGTGTTGCCTATTGTAGTATTATATACGTCTGACATGTCTCACGAACTTCAATATACTCTAGTGATGTAACGCATATTCGCATTTGTATTCGCACTCGCGAATATTCGCATATTTTTAGACATTCGAACTGGCATTCGCATTCACAAAAAATATGCGAATATTTTGCGAATATTGAATCACAGTATTTTACAAAAAAGGTCGTCAAATTTATGCAAATATTTTTCGACTGAAGTTTGTCGACAAAAAAAATGTCTACAAATTTTATATCCTCCGTGACCCTACACCAAAAACAGAAAACACAACATTCGCAGTCGCATTTGCATATGTCAGTAGTCAAATAATAACATCGGTTAGGTACATCCCCAATATACAAATACCATGCGACAATACTAGGAATCCAGTAAGCCACATGTCGGTCACTGTACCTCAGTGGAATTGCCACTTAACTGCTTATAAGGCCACGAAAATTCACTACAAATTGTAGCGAAATTTGCTAAGATTCACTCCAAATTTAAAATGATACTTGAAGTGTTTCATAGCCCTCGGAGAAGGGTTCATGGATCCCGGAGTAATAAAGGCTATAGAAGGTACAATGGAAGGACTTTAATACAAAAATTGTCCTTCGTAAATATTACGTTGCTACCAGGTTTAATTAAAACACCAGCCTTAATTTATCACAATATTATCACAAAATGTAAAATATAATGAAAAGTATATGTTACAAAGGTTTTTATAAAGTAGTAAAAGAGTAAAGAGAGCAATGTCGCTTTGTAGCGTTTTTGATGATTTTCTCTGGTTTATACCGCATTTTATTGCCCACAGAATCACAGACCTCAGGTAGGAATCTAATACGTAATCTGTATATATATATATATATGTGTAGTTCTTTAGATGTGCCCATGGGTGGCAGAAATGACTAACGATAAGGTGGACCGCCTTCTACTTTGCTTATTTTTTTTTATTTTTTATTATTTGACTGAAGTAGCAAACGAGCATGTAGTCCACCTGATGGTAAGTGGTCACTGCCACCCATGGTCATCTGTAATCAACTTCATACAGAACATGGGTTCTATCTGAAGTCAATAACAGATGCGTTGCTACTCCCGAGGACTATGATTGTCGCCTCATATAAAAGTGTGCCGGCAACCACACCCTTCCATCGAAACGCAAGAAATGCTTCACGCTAGAAATAGGTGTGGCGGTGGTACTTCCCCGGTCGAACTACACTGGTTCTACCACCTTCAAAATTTATATTTATTATTTACGTGTGCATTGTAATTTAAGCATTCCAAACTTATTTTTATATCATAGAACTAGTTGACCCGACGAACTTCGTTCCGCCTAAAAGTCAAAAATCTAAAATTATCAGTGTTTCTCTAATATATTGTACGTGTATTATAAGTAAAAACCTTTCTTTTGAATCACTCTATTTATTAAAGAAAACTACATTAAAATCCGTATCGTAATTTTAAAGATCTAACCATACATAGGGACACACAGCGAGAAGCGACTTTGTTTTGCAATGACTAGAAACCAATCATACTGTATACTCTACTAACCAGATTCAAGAACAGGTATGGTTCGATCGGGGAGGTACCTGCTGAATAATGTTCTTGAATCGATATAAGTTATGCAATAGCTTAAAAATATGCTATTACTCCTCATTGGTCTATATTTCGAAAGTCCTATAAAATCGATCCAACTGATGATTCATTGTAAGATCCCCACACTGCATTTGGACAATAATGGGTTGATAACGACAATGACGATCCGGGAAATGTAAACTCAACAAACCTATAAATGCACCCATTAAGAACTTGATGCCTTTTGCCACTCATACGTGAAAGGTTATTTGCATTTCTAGGTGTTTTCGGTTCGAGACGTGCATTTTAGCGCAAGTGCTTAGGGATGTGGTGAAACATAATGCGTTTTGTACGGTGTTTGAGCAACTTAAATCACACTTAACTCCGATGTTAGAAACGAAGGGATAAAGGTTGAAGTAGTATATTGTATGTTGAAAATAGTCCTATATAAAGCACATTCGAGTTTTTTTGGTATTAACAGACCAGTATCTAATCTTATCAAAATTAAGAATGCAAACATTTGTTTAGTTGTGTGTGTATGTGTGTTTGTTTATTTTTAAATGGAATAACTACCGGTCTGAAATTTGACTCGCACGTAGAATATCAGCCATTTTAAGCACTGCCGTGTTCTGATTTGCTGTTAATATAAGGGAGAGAGATAATGGTTGAAACTTAGTCTCTCAATCGGGAGGTCCGAGGTTCAAACTCAGGCACGCACCACTGATTTATGTGCATATTAGAAATTAATTATCACTGCTTTTCGGTGAATGAAAATATACGTAACATAAGTAAACCTACACGCCCGAGAGTTCTTTAAAAAAAGTTCTCGGAGGTGTGTGAAGTCCACCCATTCACACTTGGCCAGCGCGGTGGACTATGGCCTAAAACTCTCATTCCGAGAGAAGACCCGTCCCCAGCAGTGGGGGTCTGGTCTTCTCGGGTCTTCTCTCGGAATGAGAGAGTTGAGACCATAGTCCACCGCGCTGGCCAAATGCGAATTGGTGCGAATCTACGAATTAAATTAAACTGATTCAAAAAAAGAAGGAATTGAAAACGAGTAACCTATTTATGTCTGAACTTTTACTCTATTACGAACGAGTTACGAACCTAGTTGTGTACTATACGTACGAATCTCCTCTTAAATGGATTTTCATTTGGTCAAACCTTATAGCCATAAATTCGTTATATAAACGCACAATCTTATATATTACACTTCTTATCATTACTTGTTATCGTTGTCGTAAATTCCTAAATTTCGTCGTAAGCCTTCTAAAAAATAGGTTGCCACTATCTATGTTATTGATATTATAAATGCGAAAATTTGTGAGGACGTGTGTTTGTTGCTATTTCACGTAAAAGTACATTCTACGTACACGTACCTACATGAAAAATATATTTTACAATAAAAAAGTTAAAAATATAATTCACACATATGTAGTTTTCGACCTCTCTATACTCGTCTGTTCATATTTCCAAATAATGAGTAATTCAACGTATCGTTTATCAACTGCCGCCATGATGGACCAATAGAAATCAAAATAATGTTATTAAGCGTTCCCCACCATGTATACCTATGTAATAAGTACGTTAATGTACGTTAATATACCTCTTTTTTAATTAGGCGCATAAAAGTCATGAACCGGAATGTATTAATGTGTTTGACAAAACGTCAGTAGTAAACGTCGTAAACGTCAATGTACATACAAAAGTCTTAATAAGTTGTACGACTTTTTATTTATAGCAATCGAATTAGCCAACGTTCACGAATCTAAAACACCAAATTATGCGTGTACAATAAATTCGATAATTATGCAAACGCCCATACAAAAATTGGTCATGGCCTATCGCATACCATAATTCTCATCGCATAGTTTATGATCTATATTAACACACAGGATACTCATTATCGTGATAGACGAGCCCGAAGTCGACGAAGCCACGGGGGTAACCTACCCTAGTTCGTTTAAATCTAAAGGGGGTAGAACATTTTGTGATTCAACTCCGAAAACACCTCCGCTACATCCTTTAGAACACAGCACAGCTTATGTTTTGCCGTGTTTTAAACGATGTGGAATACTTCGAAATGTGGAATTCGAGGCATTTATAGTTAGTATTGAGGCATAGCAACGCATCTGAGGCCATTCTCAGTTAAAACTACTTATCCTAGGATTAAGTAGAGATGTCCATGGGTGGTACTTACCACTTACAATCAGATAGACTGCATGCTCGTTTGCTTACATCTACACTTACTCTTTTTACTTTACTTACTTTTAAGATGGTAGAACCAGTGTAGTTCGACCGGGGAAGTCACCGCCACACCTATATCCAGTGTGAAACATTTCTAGCGTTTCGATAGAAGGGTGTGGTAGCCGGCACACTGTCACATAAGGCGACCATCATAGTCCCTGGGAGTAGCAACGCATCTTTTGACTTCAGATGGAACCCATATTCTGTATGAAGTTGATTAAAGATGTCCATGGGCGGCAGTAACCACTTATCATCACTTATATGGACTGCATGCTCGTTTGCTACTTCAGTCAGATAAAAAAATCTACAATATAACAATGTCATAGTATTTCGTCATTTGGATAGTAAATAACTGTATTGTATCAGGATTTTTGTTTATTGATTATAGAAGTAGTTGTGCAAATATGTAGTAGGTAAGTGATGATTATATTCTTCGATATCAATTAGTGTAGCATAATTATGGCCCACAGCAGACAACTTACTGCTAATTAAAGATTTTAATTTCGTGTACTCTTGTTACTTATTGGAAGTTTTCCAGTTACTACATTAATTTTACAGAAAAATGTTATGTTACACAATCATTATTATTTAGTTAAATACTTACATGTGTTTATTTTAATTTAAAGAGACGCAAAATATAAATAGAAGGTAGCTACTAGGTAGTTTTAGATAAAAGCATAAATAAATACTGTCCAACAAAATTTAATTATTGGAATGATCATTATGTTTTATTAGTTTTATATATAAATAGATAAAGGTATTATGTATTTATTGAAACAATTTAAATTACACAAATCAATAAATAAAAGAAAATAAACCTTTTGTCAATTTGTGTATTCCATTTAATGAAACACATAAATTCGGATTGGCACAACTACATAGTATCAACATTGCAAATATAGAGAAGAATTTTTCAGTCATAGAAACACCAGAATCTTATACTATACTATACACCCCATTCAGTACAACATATTTATTTAATTTAATTTAATATTATTATAATAATATAACTAGCTAAACATTGGACCATTAATTTATCTTAAAACAAATTGTATTATTAGAATGTTGATATTGCAGAAGATTCCAGAAAAAGCAAGTGAGGCGTTACTTCGAAATTTTGTAGCATCTGAAAAAGAAAAAAAATCATAAAATATTTTGATAGAAAAAATATTACAGTTTTTATTATTAAAGTTGTTAGAGTATGAGTAATTATTATATATTTTTTTAAATTTTATTTAAACGCTTTCTACACTCATAGCCCCACTCTATGATTTCTCCTGTGTCGAGGGTACCATGGACACACACAAGACGAATACACAAACACCCAGACCCAGAACATGAATCTAAACTCATCATTCAGATACCTGTCTGGCCGGGAATCAAACCCGGAACCCATTGCGCGTCAGACCAGTATGGTAATCGCTACGCCACGCGGGTCGTCAATTATAGGTTGTAGAGCGCGGTGTTCAAATTGTATTAATGGTTGCAGAAAGCATCACCACGACTCTGTCCTTTAACTTTTCTTATATAATACTTATTTTGTTTTGGTGAAACGATGTAGGGGGAAATAAACAACACTTTCTTATATTGACTTCAGGGAAAACAACGCATCACAGACGCATGGTGCATTTAACCACTCACACAACCTGCTACTCGATGATATAAATCACACAAGTTATTGTATACAATTGCGATTGCAAGAGTACAAATTCGTACTAGGTAAGATTACTTGTGAAATTGGAAACGATAAGAAAGAGAAAAAAAACTAAGATATAGAAATAAGATAAAGACAAACTCAGCGGAGTTTTGTGCCGGATCGTCTCAGTTGGCATATTGTTTTGACCCAGTAGTAATAAGATAAAAAAAACCACTGACAATTTGTAAGCCTCTTTAAAATAATTAAAACATTTTTGTAGAGTGTAGATTGTAGCGTCTCAATAAAAACTTCGTAGTTCGCTCTTCAATCTTATTTATTGATGTATGCCAAATACCCAACATGATCAACAATGCATTAGGCGTGCTTAAGTACTATTAAGATTCTTACATTAGCAGGGTATGGTAGTCAGCGGTACCGGCCTCTCCACCAATCACGTGCGAGCCACTTTTGCACACGGCACCACTCTGCATCTCTTTCTTTCCTATAGCGCTGTCTCTTTCTTACATCTATTGACATTGCGTATATTTAGAGTGGGATAACAATACATGCCTATCTTATTCTAACTTATTCTAACTTATTTTATGTATTGACGCCGTCGTCCGTAACATTCTCCCCCCGGCGCAGACACGTCGTAGCCTCTTTCATCCGTAGGACGACGAGCTTAGTCGCAGGTCTCTTAAATACGCCTCCTTGAGTGCGGACATCTGCAGACCGGATGATGCCGTCTGATCCCGGGTGCACTCGCTCGATGACTCCTCTCGGCCAAGTGTTGCGGGGCAGCGTGCTGTCGACCACCATGACGAGATCGCCTTCTCGAAGTTGCGGAACTACAGTGCTCGCTTGCCCCCGCGGGATGAGTGTTGGCAAGTACTCTCGAAGCCATCGCTGCCAGAACTGGTCCGCTAGCGCTTGCGCTCTTCGCCAGGTGCTGCGGTCCGCCTCGGTGCAAGGCCCCGTCCGTGGTAGTCCTGTAGATGAGCCGATAAGGAAGTGATTTGGCGTCAGGGCTTCTTCATCGTCGGGTTCTACGGAGACGTGCGTGAGTGGTCGTGCATTCACGCTGTATTCTGCCTCAGTGATTAATGTCTGCAGTACCTCTTCTTTGGGCGCCTTTTCTTTAAGCGTAGTGCTAAGTGCTACTTTTACTGAACGCACTAAGCGCTCCCAAGCTCCTCCCATGTGCGGCGCGCCCGGTGGTATAAAACGCCAGTCGGTGTTATATTGCAGACTGAAATCTCGTAGCACCGTAATCCAGGACTCGTAAACATTTCTTAATTCAACGTCTGCTCCCCTGAAGTTGGTGGCGTTGTCAGAGTATATGACGCGTGGCCAGCCTCTCCTGGCGGCCATCCTTCTTAGCGCCATAATAGCAGAGTCCGTGGAGAGTGATTGGACGATTTCTAAGTGAATTGCCCTCGTTGTAAGGCAAGTGAATAATGCACACCACCTTTTTTCATGTCTTCGTCCGATGGTCACCATCATAGGTCCAAAATAATCGACCCCACAGTAGGTGAAGGCGCGGTGACCCGGTTCCAGCCTCACTTTAGGCAGGTCTCCCTTCGGTGGCGTTTTTGGAGCCGCCTTGTATACGCGGCAATACTGACATTCTCTAGCTATCTTCTTGACTGTAGGCCTCAGATGTAGAATCATGTATTGCTGTCGGAGTTCATTGACGACTCGTTCGTTATTCGCGTGACCCGCCCGGCGATGATAATTCTCGATGAGCAGACGAGTGAACGGGTGCCGTCCGTCGAGTATCGCTGGCTGGTTCGAGTGCGTTGTACTATTTAGAGCACCTATTCTGCCTCTTGCCTTTATTATGTTGTCGTCTAATACGGCGTCCAACTTCTTTAATCTACTACGTCGTGGTAGCGGCTGATTCTGTTTTAGCCTTATTAACTCTTCTTTAAAGGAGTCTCTCTGCGCTCTCTGAAGCCAACGTCGTTCAGCCGCTCTCAGGTGTGCGACTTCTAGATGTATATTATTTTTCCTTTTGGCTTTCAGCTTCTCAATGAAGAGTTGTGTTAGCGCAGTAGTTCTTATTAATTTTAAGTAACTGGAGAACCTTCGGATATCGGGCAGTGAGTCCTCTGGGTAAGTGTCATCTTCTGAATAGGCGTAGCATGCCACTTCCCCGGTCTCGTTATCCTCGCTCTCCTGTGGCCACTGGTTTGCCGGTGCCCTAAGGAATGGGGGCCCCGTGAACCACCTATCGTGACTGTCGATCTTATTGCTCTGAAATCTGGTGGCGTCGTCTGCCACGTTGAGCGTGGTAGGCACCCACCGCCAGTCAGCCGCTTGTGTGAGTTCGGCGATCTCTGCTAGGCGGTGTGCGACAAATGGAGTGTATTTCTTTTTCTCGTTTCTTATCCAACACAGAACTGTTCTAGAATCACTCCAATAGGTTACTCGTCTGGGCTTCCAAGTATGTTCCTTTATTATAGTGTTTCCGAGTCGCGCCCCAATCAACGCCGCTTGAAGCTCCAGTCTTGGAATGGTGAGCATCTTTAGCGGAGCTACCTTTGCCTTGGCCATTACTTGGATGGTTTCTGTTAAGTCTTTGTATACGATCCTCCAATAGGCCACCGTTGCATACGCCTGTTCACTCGCGTCGACGAAAATATGAAGCTCTATATGGGCTTGCGGCGTTAAGTTCATACTGTAGCACCTTGGTATAGCTAGCGCTGAGACATCTGGGAGTCGTTTTATCCATTCGTCGAAAAGATAGGCTTCCTCTTGCGGTAGTTCTTGGTCCCAGTCCACCTTCTTAAGCCATAATTGTTGCAATATTATCTTGCCGACGATGGTGTACTGACTGATGAGCCCCAGCGGATCGTACACTGACATAACTGCGCTTAAGGTTTCGCGCTTAGTAGGAGCTCTTAGTCGCAGCCTGACTTCATCGGGAACTCTCTTAATATCCGTGTTGAATGTAAGAGTGTCGGAGTCTGGGTCCCATCGAAGTCCTAACGTTTTCTCCTTGTGATGTGCCACTAGCTGTACGTCGACGTTCTGGGATCTCTTTTCTTCTGGAATGCTAGCAAGAACCTTCTTATTGTTTGAGTTCCACCCCCTCAAGTTGAAGTCGGCCCGCTGATGGATGTACATTACTTCTTTGACCATCTTAATAGCTTCGTCTTCTGATTGGAAGCTGTCTAAGTAATCATCCATATAGTGACGCTCCTTAATTGCTAAAGCTGCCTCTGGGAATTCTTGCTCAAAGTCTGTGGCGTTACGATTCCTCACGCTATGAGCGAGGTACGGTGAGCTGCTTGCTCCGAATATCATCGATACCATCTTCATTTTTCTTGGGGGATCAGTGGGCTTGTCCCGCCATAAAAACATTTGTGCTGGCTGGTCCTCAGGTCTTATTTTAATCCTGAGAAACATTTCTTCGATGTCTGCGGTTACGGCAATTCTTTTTTCTCTGAACCCGAACAGTATTCTTGTGAGTGAAGTCAATAAGTCTGGCCCTTCTAGCAGGAAGTCGTTAAGGCAGACTCCTTTCACCTTGGCCGCTGCGTCAAAGACCATTCTCACTTTCCCTGGCTTGTTGTGGTTCGTGACGGCGAAGTGAGGTAAGAACCATTTGCGATTGCTATTCATTTCGCTGCCATCGCACTCGGTCGCGTAGCCCTTCTGTACAAGGTTCGTGACTTGAGCCGTATATACTTCCTTAAAGGCGGGCTCCTTAGTCATCCTCTTCTCTAACGTGTGTAGTCTTCTTAAAGCTGACTCGTAGCTATCGGGGAGTGTGGTGTTGTCGGTCTTCCAAGGAAGGCCTACTTCGAAATAACCCTCCTTCCTTTTGGCAGTTGCTTCGAAAATATCGTTGGCCCTCTTCTCGTACTTGTTAACCCTCTCTTTGGTCGACACACCAAGGGAATCTACGTCGAAATAATATTCGACGAGCTTTTGTAATTGTGTGTCACTTGTGGAGATGTGAAGTACGGCTGCTTGGTCTTGATAAATCGCTCTTCCTGGTGCCGATCCATGCAACACCCAACCCAGCTTTGTCCAAGATGCGGCAGGTTCTGTTTTCTTGCCAGCGCGTAGCTGTCGCGATACTATTAAGTGCCAGTTGTCAGCCCCTATTAGTATGCGAGGCTTGGCTTCTCCTGTGCAGATCTTCTCTCGTATACTGCGCAGGTACGGATACCGCTCTAAATTATGCGGTATACGTTGTTGATGTAACTGTAGCCCTCGTACGGTGCGGGCTTTGACGGTGTATGTTTCTTGTTCTCTTAGACCTCTCACTCGGATCTCGATCGCCTTGCTCTCTATTCTTTTTTGCTCGTTGATACCTCTAATGTTCAAAGGCTGCTTCGATCCGCCATCGGTGAGTTGGTTAGCTAATACTTCATCTATTAGTGTCACCGTGGACCCTTCGTCCAAGAGGGCGTGCGTAATTATCTCCCCCCGTGGACCGCTGAGCTTCACCTTGCAGGTCTTGAGCAATACCGCAGATGTCTTCTTTGCTGTAACGCTCATTACTAGTGCGGTTGAGTCGGCTGTTTTGCATTCGTTCAGAGTGCTGACCGTAGGAGCCGATTCCGTTGCCTTTTCCTTGTGTAGAAGCGCATGATGTCGGTAGGTACATCCGTGAATTCCGCAGGCTTTAGCTTTGCAGGAGAATCGGTTGTGCTTCCGTTTCATACATTTGAAACACATTCTGTTATCCTTGGCCCATTTCCAGCGATCGTTGGTGTCGAGTGCCTTGAGTTTGGCGCAATCGGGAGTGTAATGTCCCTCGGACTGGCACATAAAGCATCTTCTTTCATCTTCATATGTGATGCCTTCTGCAGTGTATACGCCTCTAGTAGCTGCCCGTTTTGGAGCCACTTCTTTTTTTACTGGTACTGGAACACCTCGTCTGGTTGTGTGGGTATATCTGATCATCAGATCCGCTTCGGCCATCAAGAACTCTGAGAGGACGATCATTTCGTTTTCTTCTATAATACGAGCTTCATTATTGGCTGCGTACTCCGCCCATTTGCTGACGAGATGCGGACTCAATTTGTCCATGACGTCCCGAACAAGAAGCGGACTCTGTAGGTAGCCTCTTCTGTCTATACTCTTGATTGTGTAGACTATGTTCTGAATCTTGACTGCGAACTCGTATAGATCAGTACTCGCACTTCCTAGCTTAGGGAGCTTCTTGAGTTCTTCCATTGCTCGATCAATTATAAATTCTGGCCTTCCATACTTCATTTCTAGCGTTCGCATAATTACTTCTGGGCTGGAGGCGGTGAATAACTGCGAAAGTACAGTTTCTCGTGCTTCCCCTCGTAGGCTGTTTCGTAGACGCAGAAGATTTTCCGTTGGAGAGAATTTGAAGAGTCTCGTAGAATCTTCCATAGCGGCTTTGTATGGTAGCCACTCTGCGACGGCTCCCGTAAAGATGGGTAGTTCTGCTGTCTGACGCGGCAGCGGCCTAGACGTAATCATTTTTTCCAATGCGTCGGCTAGTCGTTGAATGCCCTGGTACTTGGCGTTCTCCCCCCGTTGCTCTTTAACGGGGGGGTGAGCCTCTTGTGGCTCTTCCCTGAATTTCGGTGCTGATGGTCGTTGTTCTTCTATGCTTCTATCGACCCAGTCCCGTACTCTTTCATTGCATATGCTGGATTTGTACTCTGATTCGGCTTCTATCGCTGTCACTTCGGCGGCTAGTCGTGCCTTGATGAGTTTCTCTCTGATGCGCAGTCGCTTTTCTTCTAGCTCCGCGAGTTCCTTTTCTGCCTCGTATTGCGCCATCTTCATTCTTGCATCAGCGCTTTTTCTCGACGTGTTAGTGTGAATGCTCAACGCCGGTGACGTAGGTCTTCGTATTGGTGATGCGGCTTCACGTCTCATTGGAGTGCTAACTGGTTGTGCAGGCGGCCCCATAATGGACGTCCCTATTGACGCCTCTGGCGCGGTCTCTCTCGCTGCTCGTGGCGGAGAGTACTCCAATCTTCTCCCTTGGGGAATACTTCCTGCTACAGTTGACGGCGATTGCGGCGAGTCTTCATAAATGCGGTGCAGTGACGGTGCAAGCACACTCTTAGTGCCTACTGGTAACTCCGGCTCGCTGTATCCAGATTCGGAGCGAACACGGCTTCTCGTGTTCATAGCGACCGGCGTATCCAATCCGACGCGCTGCAGTCCTTACTCGAGTAGCGCAGATTCGCCTCTGAATCTGCCGTAGAGTAGATTCGCTTCTGAATCGCCCGCAGTACAGATTCGCTTCTGAATCCGTCGTGGAGTGCCAAATCTTCAGAATCCGACGTTCGAAGGACCAAATTGTAGAGTGTAGATTGTAGCGTCTCAATAAAAACTTCGTAGTTCGCTCTTCAATCTTATTTATTGATGTATGCCAAATACCCAACATGATCAACAATGCATTAGGCGTGCTTAAGTACTATTAAGATTCTTACATTAGCAGGGTATGGTAGTCAGCGGTACCGGCCTCTCCACCAATCACGTGCGAGCCACTTTTGCACACGGCACCACTCTGCATCTCTTTCTTTCCTATAGCGCTGTCTCTTTCTTACATCTATTGACATTGCGTATATTTAGAGTGGGATAACAATACATGCCTATCTTATTCTAACTTATTCTAACTTATTTTATGTATTGACGCCGTCGTCCGTAACAATTTTAATTCATTCGATATTTTTATAGATTTATGAAAATACTCACTTGTGCCAACCGTACGATGTCTGGGAAAGGCAACCGCGTGCCGAATTTCCGGGAAACTTTCCGGAGTAGTGTGAATGATCTCTTCCAGAGAGCACTTTTCGTAGCTCCGGATGTATATGTTGTATATGATGGAAGTGCATCTTATCTGTGAACAAAATGTGCCATTATTTTATTGCCATTGCCATTATAAAGTCTACTGCACCGTTTCTTAAATATACTCAGTCATTGTATAAAGCACTTAGTTTTTAATTTCTCTAGTCACGTGATCAGAATACAGCCGAATAAGTTGCATGAGGTCAGCGAATAGCAGGGTAGGATCCTTTTAAAACTATGATTATTGTGAAAGAGATGTTCTTTGTACAATATGTCTAGCTTCAACGTAAGATATCCGACTTATTATTTTTTTTTTATAGAAAAGCCGGTTATATGTGTGTGTGTATATTTTTATTCCTCCTCAGTTCTCTCGTCAACCCTTTACTGTCCCACTGCTGGGCACGGGTCTTCTCTCACAATGAGAGAGTTTAGGCCATAGGCCACCGCGCTGGCCAAGTGCGAATTCCTTCTCAGTTAGATGGTAATAATTAACATGTAAGTAACAAGCATATTTTTAGGAAAATCAGCGTGCCTTTGGACCTTGTACTCTCAACTGGAGAATTCGAGTTTCAACCATTAGACTATCACTGCTCCTAATTTACAAGTGGCTCTTTATTTAAGTACAGAGATAAATATAGTAACAAAGTCCATCGCATAGCATACGCTTCACCGAACCCAAACGTTGTGAAAGTTTACATTTGCGGTCACCATTAATCGGATCAATTACGCTTGGAGATCGTTTACAGTTTGGTTTTACATTCGCTTACAATTCACTTACAATCCGCTTACGTTCATTTACAATCCCATATGGCGCCATAAAGGTTTGCTTATTATCTTTTCGAGTTATATAGTTATTGTAATTTTATCCGTTACCACATTTATTATCCGACAGCATCAAGAGGGTAATGTTTTCAGGCGTATCAATGTGTGTATGTATATCAGTTTGTATGTATGGCAATTTCTTTGTTTCTTGTATGATTGTATACCATATGACATATTATTGGAATCAACTCTGTTTGCAAAGTTATGTAGGCTATAAAAAAATCAAATATGGCGTCTGCGACCAGAGAAAAGGGAGCGGATCACAATAATATTGATATCAAATGAGAGCTAGTAAATATACCATTGCAAAAATGAATATATCGTCGCTTAAGTTCTAACAGAGCGGATCTCAAAAATAGATTTTTTTAGGAGAGCAAATTAAGTCTCTCAAATAATTATTTTTAATTCTACAACAACCAAATAATATATTGCGTTTAAAATATTGTACTATACTCATATTAAAATATATTTTTTATGAAAATGTAACTTGTTCCTGTATTATTTTGGAATACCATTATTTCATTAACTAAAAATGGGCATTTTTTGACTCACGCGGTGTTAGAACTTAAGCGACGATATAACAGTTTAATGTCAATATTTTGACTCCAATTCCTAAAAAGGGTTAAATAAGTTAAATTAATACTATAAAATAATAAAATACTGCAAATTTTAGCATTAGCAGTCTGGTATGTTGTTTTTCTAGTAATTTCTAGTAAAAAGTAACTAATTTGTGTTTGAGATCTTAGGTGCGCATTTTTACTTTCTTGTCATTAATCCGCAAATAGAAAAACAGTAAAAGCTTTCAAAAGTAAAGTCAATGAGAGTGCCGGGTATTTGCTTTTGATGTTCAAAAAAGTACTTTAGATTCATAAAATTAACCGTTGCCTTCAGTTTACTAATCCTGAGAGCTATTTCTATAATTTTCGTTCTTCCTTTTCATCATTATGAATTCTGTCGCAATGAATTTTACAAATACATCAAACACGTATCTATATTAAATTTAGCTTTATTTAATTACTGATTTATTATTTATTTATTTATTTATTGTTAATTAGAACGATACAATACCACTTATACTAATTAACACAATAATATCAAGTTACATTTTGTTTCTTTTTTTTTTAATTTATCAAATAGAATTAAAGTATCTAACATAAATAAATGTCAAATAAAATAATAATGCAAACATAATAATAATGTAAACATGTTAATGTAAACACAATGTAACACGTCTATGTATTTTTCCTTTTTTGAAGTTGAATTGAATGATTTTAAACTTGATGAAATCCGGTCCGTCCAATCGGAGGGTAGTATGTCTCGCCGTGCTTCGAAAGCAATATGGCGGTGTGAGCGTTGTTGAAACTACCGCTTCCGACGGGCTCGGTAGCTATTTGTGTATAAAAAGCGTGCGGATTAAAATTAAGCCTTCATCTTATTGCTAGTGTGTGTGCACGTGTGGTGTGGACCGCATGGAGCCCTGCCAGGATCGTGACAGAAAGAGGAGCCACGGGTGCATCGTACACGGTTAATAGTAAGTAGAATCCATACTTGACAGCATGTTAGGTTAAAATGTTAACTGCCTATAACTAACCCGAAGTCTCGTTGACCATCTTTTTTATCCCCGGGACCTAGGCAAGGCGGTTGTCGCACACTATGTCTCACGTAAATGCTTTTAAATGAAAATTAGTCAATTATATCTAACTTTATGTTATAAAAGGTTCTTTTCAAATCTCTTAAATGGGCGAAAAATACATATTTAGGAATTGTAGTCGATAAAATGAGAACTGTTCATATTTGGTACAGTTTGGTGTTTTTTTTTTTACTTCGATTATGGTCAATATTAGGGGATTAAATCTCAAAATATTAAAAGTTAAAGTAGCAATAGGCCGATCACACGGCTTTAAGAACCGACAATTATCTTTCGATTGTAAAAGATAATCGATGGCGAAGAAATGTCTTCGAGCGGCGACCGCGTTTAGGCGATTTAGTTTGACTGCCGACCAGATGACATAAAGAAGACAGCATGAAAACGCTGGATCCAAGAGACACAAGACTGCTTAGATTCACGCCATTTAGGGCAGGCCTATGCACAGATGTGGACCTCAAAATTATGATCAAACTTCGACCATTGCGACATGCAATTAGTAATTATTTCCAATTGTTAATCATACCACGTAAAATATACAGGTTGTAACATACAACTTGATGCGACCTATTGTTTTTTTGCCAGTGATATAACAACCCATGGTTTTTCTCACACAACTTCAGAATAATAAAGGGAGTAAGGCCGCGTACGCCATTTAGGGATAAGGGATAAGGGCGGATCACATTACGCATTGTGCGTGGAAGTGATGACTCTCATATTTCCTCTTTTTTGCAAACAAATTGTTAAATAAAACATGATGAAATACTTTTTAATGAAGACCGCTGTTTTTTTTATTATATGATATATAGCAATGTAATCACATTTTTTTATTTGTGTGCAATGAACATGTATTATATGAAACATCCCAATTTAGTCTAACTTCAAATAAGTTCAACTGAACCTGATTAAATTAACGACATAATTTATCACAGTGAAAATATTCTTAAAAATTGATATCTGGTAAAAATTACATACCAAATTATATTATAAACTTGGAGTATAATTCTACCACATTCTTTATTAAAAGCATTTTTCATTTACAAATTGTAAGAATTTGAATTTGACTTTTGAAATTTGAATTTTGAACAAGTTGAATTTTTGGAATTAGTCGGCGCGCCTGACATTCGTGTTGGTGACCGCAGTGGGTTTTATGAACCAGGTGGGAGAAGCAGTGTAGTTCAGAGGTACTACCACCACACTTATGTCTAGCGTAAAAATGTTTTTTGCATTTTGATGTAAAGTTGTGGTTGCCGGCACACTTTTATATAAGGTGCCCATCTTAGACCTCGAGAGTAGCTTCGCATTTGTTTTACTTCAAATAAAATTCATTTTCTATGTAAAGTTGCTTACATACGTCCATGGGCAGCAATGACTAATTAACATCAGGACATGCTCGTTTGCTGTGTCAGTTTTATACAAAAACCTACTACTATATTATACACGTATTATACGTAAAAACATTCCTCTTAAATTATTCTATCTTTAAAAAAACTGCATTAAAATCCGTAGCGTAGTTTCAAAGATCTAAGCATACATAGGGACAGACAGCGAGAAGCGACTTTGTTTTATACTATGTAGTGATAACATAAGACACTGCTGCCTATCGCTCGGATTTTCTCTCTTAGTCGCTTTCTACGAAATTTACGGGAATGAAGGGAGTGATGCTATTCAAAACCAACGCCATAGTACGAACAGCAATCTAATAGTAAATTCCACTATATCCGGGTTACCTAGTTCGCAAACAATGAAGAAGAGATGAGTGCATTTCTCAGAAAACAACATACGAGTTAGCAACACTAAAATATCGCTATACGCACTATTTCCTAGAAATAGGTCCACGAACATTGCACATATTGCATTGCTCTGAACTTTAATATTGAGTGTATACACAAAATTGTAAACTACAGAGTACCATGTTTAGGGTAACCAAAATGCAAGAGTTACCAAGGGATGACTTAGATCGAAAGATATACAAAATATGAATATAAACTCAATTATAGAAATCTTGCAAAAGTTTGCTAATAATAAAAAACCGGCTAAATGCGAGTCGGACTCTCGCATGAAGGGTTCCGTACCATTATCTTTAAAACCCGGCAAAAAACACGTTTGTTTTATTTGTATTATTTTTACAGCGGCAATCACATCCTATATATGAAAATTTCAATTGTCTAACTGTTACGGTTCATGAGACGGCCTGGTTACAGACAGACGGACAGATAGACAGCGGAGTCTTAGCGGGTTTTGTTTTTACCCTTTGCGTATGGAACCTTAAAAAGTAACATTAAGGTTTTCCGCATACGTATATGTATAAATTTTTAGCTGAACTAATATTCATATCCGTTGGGTGACCCAAATAAACTAAATATCAACCAAACCAATCATCGAACCAACTAAGACGAACTAATTACTAAAAAAAATCAATCAACGCTATTTGTTAAATTATTTTAAAACTATGGACCGATAGTTCAATATTTGCCTCGCCCAAACAATCATCCGCGTGTATTGTCGACTAAATAGACTAAAAAACTAGTTTTTAAAACAATATAGAATGGGTTAACTGTGCGTATTAACGTGGTTAACGCTTTTTTTAAAACGCTTTTTACACTCATAACCCCAAATTAGAAATTTCTCCGTGTTGTGGGTGCCGTGGACACACACAAAGACGAATACACAAACACCCAGACCAGAACAAAAATCTACTGCTAGCCGCTAGCCCGGAACCCACTGACGACCCCTGTGGCGGAGAGGTTACCATATCAGTCTGACGTGCAGTGGGTCCCGAGTTTGATTCCCGGCCAGACAGGTATCTGAATGATGAATTTAGATTCATGTTCTGGGTCTGGGTGTTTGTGTATTCATCTTGTGTGTCCATGGTACCCACGACACTGGAGAAAATCCTAGTGTGGGGCTATAAGTGTAGAAAGCGTGTAAGCGTGAGCGTATGTGTACTGCTTGTCAGACCGCCACGCGGGTCGTCAAAGACTAAATAGTTTGACCGTCATAAAACCATAAGAGCACACAACTTGAATAAACTTTATGGCATATAAAACAATTTTATACTAGTCACCCGTCGCAACGGTCGAAATACGACCGTAATTTAAATTAAAAAACTAGACTTCATATTGTCTAATGTAGCAGGAATATTTTTGAAATTCAAATAAATTGTAATAATTTTCAAGATATTTTGAACGCACCCATTAAAAGTAAAAAGAGGTTTAATTAGCTAAGCAACATTTAAACAGGAATATTTCTGAAATTCAAATAAATTGTAATATTTTTCAAGTTATTTTGAACGCACCCGTTAAAAGTAAAAAGAGGTATAATTAGCTAAGCAACATTTAAACAGGAATATTTCTGAAATTCAAATAAATTGTAATAATTTTCAAGTTATTCTGAACGCACCCGTTAAAAGTAAAAAGAGATATTATAAATAACTAAGCAACATTTAAAAGCGATAGCGTGTATTTTGACAAAGACATCTGATATTTTTGACGTTACATGTTTTCATAGAAGACATTAATTTTTATTTCGTTTATTATATAATTATGGTCAAATGCAAGGTAGTGTGTGTAATGTGTTTTTAGTTGATTTTATGTATGTTTTATGCATTATTTGAAAAAATATAATAACATTGCGTAATCCTTCTCAACATCAACTATAACCGTGCGTAATTTCATACTCCTCCGTCTACAGCAAGTATCTTAAAAACAAGATCACAAGTTTTTGCTTCACGTATTGTTATATAGAGATATGCGGTAGATCTGTATCATCAAAATTTGTAGAAAATCTTTACTCATACAGTCCAAAATTAATAATCATAATGGAACAGTGTGGTAAGAGCCATATCAGACGGACAGCTTATGTCCGACCTACATAAGACTACAATCTTTGAAGGTTGAGATTAAGCGCAGATATTCTACGCAGCTGTTGCCACTTATCATTAGACAGACTTTATCCTTTTGTACCCAACTGTGTCAGAAGGAGGGTAATATATTTTGTACATATGTATTTTTTATATCTGATTGAAATAGCAAATGAGCATGCAATCCACATGATGGTAAGTAGTTACTTCCGCCCATGTACATCTGTGAGCAACTTTAAATAATAACATGGGTTCTATCTGAAGTCAATCATAGATGGGTTGCTACTCCCGAGGACTAAGACGGTCGGCTCATATAAAAGTGTGCCGGCTACCATGCCCTTCAATCGAAACGCAAGAAACGCTTCACGTTGGAAATAAGTGTGGCGGTGGTACTTGTACTTGTATATGTATACATAACGCGTTATGTTATTTGACATAAACTCCTAAAAAGGGTTATATTATAAAAACAAAATAACATTTTTTTGTTTTCATAATAATTTATTGTTAAAATAAAGAAATATTACCAAACGAGAAAGCCAATCCACCTAATAAGTATTTTTATATGTTTATATCTGTTTAATAAATCAGTATTTGATTTACATTAGTAAATCAAGTTCTGTAAAACGATATATTGGTAAAATCCATATACAAATAAGTTTTATGTAAATTTTAAACCAATATAGAATTCCTCCGGTGCGCGTTTTCCCACAATCGATGATAAAATATTTAAATACACTAGTCACCCGTAGCATCGGTCGAAATTCGACCGTAATTTAAATTAAAATTTTAAACTTCATATTGTCCAAAGCAGTACGAATATTTCTCAAATTCAAATCAAATGTAAAAAAAATTAAGTAATTTTGAACGCGACCGTTAAATATAAAAGGAGGTATAATTATCTAAGCCGCATTTAAAAGCAATAGCGTTATTTTGACATTTTTGACGTTGTGTGTTTTCATATTATGACATTGAATGTTCTATTTCATTTACTATGTACCTATGTGTTTGTGACAAATGCACGGTAGTGTGTGTAATGTGGTTTTAGTTGATTTTATGTATGATATATGCATTATTTGGAAAAAATATTAACATTCTGCACTCCTTCTCTACGTCCACTATAACCGTGCAAAATTTCAGACTAATCCGTCCGCGGCATATTACTTAAAAATCCGTCACAAGTTTTTGCTTCACGTATTATTTAAATACATTATTTTCAGTGGATCCTTTATTAAACAATTATGTTGGCATTATGCAAGTTAAATTTTCGTACGTTAAAATATGCCAGAAATGTTTTATTTTTTAACAATACATAAATAACAAACGAGCATGTACATCGCTCGACACTTATATGTTTTCATTTTTATAATAATAAAAAAGTAGCAAGCGATACTGTACATATACCACCTGACGATTACATTGAAATGCCTCACATAACTACGTCTCCCCAACAACTTCATTCAATCACAGCAGCGCTAAACTGCCATTACAAAAATAAGATGTCACAACTTTATTCATAAAAAGATGTAACTTAATATTTTTGATTTGCGAATTTATCACCTAGTTCGTTCGTATTACGTTATAAACTCGCGAAGCGTAAATTTTGAGTTATTTCTTTTTATGATTAAAGATGCATTGTGACAGTAATGTCTTTGAACTACCTCGAAGGGTTCTACCATCTTCTAAAACATAACTTTTGTATAATGAAATGCAACTGAATATATAAAAGGTGATTATTTCCTCTTGATTTGAGATGTTTGTACTTTAGGATTACATAGCGTGAGTTTCTCACTCTTACGCGTGACTTTTCGACTTAATGATGGAAAGTAGTAAGCGATTAGGACAAAACTGGGCAAACTTTCCAACCCTGGTACTTACAGATTTTGTAATGGCTGGGACCCCGAATTGCTACGTGGATTGAGTACTCTTTTATCAGCCTTTCAAGGTTCAACGCTGGACATAGGCCTAGTTGCTGTATTTCAACAGATTCTTACCATCTTAATCCTGTTTCCCGCCATTTTTCATGCCATTGGTTCGTATTGTAAAGTCGTTAAAGTATGCATTTTAATGATGTAACGTTCATTATTTGAACATTCGCGAATGCGAATGTTGAATTCGAATGTCGAAAAATATATCATCTTTTTTTCAGTTTTCAAACTGCAGTTCGATTTCAATTTGGATTGATTTGGTGATGTTTTTGCGCAGCATTGCAATTCAATATTCGCAAAACATTTGCACCAATTCTTGCGAATGCGAATTACATACATCACTAATGCAATAATTAATTTCATTTCTATTTTTTCTCCAATTGACCAAAATAAATAAAACTTAAAAAAACGTTTGTTTTTATAAGCTTTAATAGGATAGAAAATTGTACCCTGCAACAAAATGATAGGTTTGACTACTACAAAATTTTTTTTTTTCTTTTTCCTCCATTGAAGTAAAAGCTTATTTTTAAACAACATTATTTTATTTAATTATTTTAGTTGTCCCAGTACCTAATGCTCTGTCATTTGATACTTATATTGGGTGGATTGTACTAAAATCTATAATCTTACATCTTTCATAGCGGTCATCGGAGATTTTTTTTTCGTATGTATTGTATTTTACAAACAACACCCTTTCGTTTGATATCCATATTGGGTATGTTTTACAAATATATTTAATCTTTAATTCTTTTTTGATAGCGGCTTTCTTGAATTTGGATTTTTTCGTAGTGTACTGTATTTTGCACATTAATTACTTTCATTTGATACCCATATCAAATGGGTTGTAGAAAAATAGGTAATCCGACATTTTGCTGTGACCGCCATTTTAGATTAACAACAATACTGATTATATATAATTGCTTTGTCATCAGAAGTTACTTGTATTCCAAATTTCAAGCTCAATCGGACATTGAGAGTTTGCACGATATGACCTAAACACACATACTTACAAACTTACCTACAAACATTGTTAGTTAAATAAAAGCTTTTAAAATAAATATAAATAAACAATGACTGAGTTCAACGCCGTTAGACAGCTCAGACGTGTTACACGTTTGTACGACAGCGCTGAGAGCTCAAACCACAATATTTGTTGAAAACGGGAAATATTGCTCTCGACTTCAAGAGCTACACTCTGTTCCATTTCCAAGGAATAAAGTACTTTAAAACGACAGTAAAGAAATACGTGACTAAAACTATTATAAAAATTAAATATACTATTTGAAGTGCAAGAATGAAATATCTACGACAATCATGAAATATATTAAAATAAATTATAGTAAACTAGTTGATCCCGGCGAACTTCGTTCGGCCTTAAAGTCAAAAATCGAAAATTATCAGTGTTGCTCCACTATATTATGCACGAACTATACCTAAAAACCTTCCTTTTGAATCACTCTATTTATTAAAAAAACTGCATTAAAATCTGTAGCGTACTTTTAAAGATCTAAGCATACATAGCGACAGACAGCGGGAAGCGACTTCGTTTTAAACTATGTATATACTGTAAGTTGCCGTACAGCGATAAAAGTTTTAAGATTGATTTTTCTGTAATATTTATTTATTCCCGCTAATAGCACTATAAGCTATTATAATACTATATATACATACACACACATGTATTCGTATATACGTTTTAATGGTCTATTTTGTAGCCTATGTCACTCGGACAACTCTGTGGATTGTGGACACTCCTGCATAAATGAGTTTAATAAAGATCTTTTCTATTTTTTGTACCACTGAAACTGTTGTAACATCACAAAATTCATACAAAATAAAATGTAACATAAAATACTTACTTTAAGTTACTTAAAAACGTTATTTTTGCACCCTATTTTCATAGTATGTGAAAACAACCCAAATACTTAGCACCGATTTCCTACAGGGTTGTTACCTTGTGTCAATGTAAATCAGCCTATAAACGGCCTGTGACGAAAGGTCCCTTTGAGACACAAACCGACCTATTTTGTTGCAGTAAGTTTCAGTGAAACGACAGCTGTACTAGATTGTTGTGAATTTGAGATTTAGAATCGAACATAGAAAGTTCCACTAAAGATTTAAAAAAAAATAACATTTAATTGAGAGAAAACAGCAAATAAAGGTATTATTTCAAATCATTCAACATATACAAGCCCAAACTCCCTTCGTTTAATTATTAAAAAATGTACTTTTCTTGGTCTGTGTGACAGTGAATGGTTTGATCATTGTTATTTATTAGTGTATGATTTAATAAATATATCACCTTAAAATATGATGAGACGGAATTAACAAGGTTTTGGGCTAATTATTTCGGAACCAAAGACAGTCGAAAGTGTAGTTTTCAATTTACAACTACCTTAATTTTACGACATAAGGCATGTACATGAAGACAGAGAGCTACGCAGAAGTTCTACCAGCTGAAATCCCACGGTGTTAATTTATAAGTAGTAGTGAGGTCACCAGCTATTTAAGGACTTCTGGGATAGAGCTAGAGTTTCACCATTTCGTTTACCTTTGAGAAGCGTACGGGAACACCGAGCGCACCTCCCCTAAAACACCAACGGTAACGCCGAAATACCAACCATGCCTCGTTTATGGGTATTTGGATGATATGATAATATGATACCCATATCATATCATCATATCATATATCATTTGAATAAAAAACACCCTACACTTATATACATTACGTATATATTTGTATATAGGTACACATACGTTGTTCACTAATTCGTACTTGGTCAGCGCGGTGGAGGGTCTTTTCTGAGAGAGTTATAGGCCATAGCCTATAAATCTCTCATTCTGAGAAAAGACTCTTGCACAGCAGTGGACAATAATGGGTTGATGAAACACATACGTTATATACGGATTACTTATTTTTATTGTACTGACAGATGAATTGTCAGGCTTTATACCGAAAACAGTTCAGTAGAAAACTATTCAACAATAAAACGACGTTTACCATATTTCAACTGAAATTTCTGTTTGAAAAACCGGAAACTCTACCATTCACGGTCAAAGTAACTTTGTTTACAATACAATCAATTTTTATAGAAATACATTTCGTGATTTTTCTCTGAAATATCGTGGAAGTAATAGTAATATCCCTACTAATATTATAAATGTGAAAGTAACTCTGTCTGTCTGTCTGTCTGTCTGTCTGCTACTTATTCACGCCTAAACAACTGAACCGATCTATATGAAATTGGACACACAGATAGTGTTGACCTCGAGAAAAGACATAGGCTGCTTTTTATCGAAAAAAATGGGTTGAAAGCGTTAAAATCGGGCATAAATGTTTGTATGGAAGTTCGTTTATGACAAAGTCCCATATTGACAAGTCCGTCAAGGGGTACGATAGACTTACTTAAAACCTTATCTAAATAATAAAACATAAAAAACATTGATTTCGAGTCGACAACATATATCCGTAAAATTCGGATTGTCGCGTATTTTGTTAAATTCTAATGTAAACATGTGTGACATGACAGTAGTGTGACATGATAGTAGCTATAATGGCCGCCCGGATGCCATTTTGAATTCATTCAAAAATAATACGTATAAATTTGTAACTATCAATTATCATAAAAATGGATGTGATTCAAATTGATTTTAATTTAATTTATGAATTTATGAAATATTTCAATAATAAAAAAGCATCAGTTGACGCGCTGCGGCCGTGCAGCTTGCGACCTAATGTAAAATCGCTCTTAGAGTACAGGATTCCCAATTGATAACAGATGGCGCGTCATACTATTATAGTAAAATAGTTATTCGAATCCAATAATTCAAAGGCGATAAAATGTTTCAACATTGTTTCAAAATAAAATTATCGACTCGATTTGTCACTCCATGTTCATGTGACATAAATAGTTTCTTAACTATTATTGCATAAATAAATTTACATTTTTAGCGAAAATAAATATTAAGGACAAAATACAATTGATAGTCTTTTAAGCAAAATACTAACATTAATAAGTCGATCAGTATCTAAATAAGATATAACAATTATATCATGAATTATTAATAAAAAGATGCTTTTGCAACTTTTGTGATAAATAATTGCATTTGTGAATATTGAAGCATGGTTGATGAACACTTGGCTCTAATAACAAACGAGCAAGGTCAACATTATTGTTCTTTTTATATTTATGATATGTTCATTGGAAATAATGTTATAGAAAACATGCATTTAAATAACAACATATTGTAAATTAATTTTAGAATAACAAAGTGTCACAATGTGAATCAATGTGTCACAAAGTTTATATGAAATTAATAGAGGTTTAACCTCTTTCAGGTAAAAGTACAAAATAATTTGGATTTACCTTGGCGACAAATTCAAATTTTAATGTAATGAACCACAAACAAGGCTTAATAAAGATAAACTATAAACATACCTGAGCGCCGCTTAAATGTTAGTAGAACCAAAATTAGTTTACGTATCATTGATACTGTCATTCGATTTTTAGTTTTAGTAAGATGCACTAGGGGGCACGGGTACGTCCCTGTAGTTCCGGGATCAGAATAGGGCTACGGTATCCTCTGCCTGTCGTAAGAGGCGACTAAAAGGGGCTTCCGGGGTTGCGGGCGGCTAGAGTGGGAGCTTGAACCGTCCAGCCAGGCGATCCCGGGAAGGACGGCGGTATGTGTGGTCGCATATCGTCGTATAGACTAGACGGAGCGGTGGGCCCAGCCGCCCATCTGGGAGGAGCCCGATGGGGCAACACGCTTAGAGGATTCCGGTGGTGTTTGTTGGAGATCCCTGAGTCCTCTTTTTAGCGCCGAGGATGGCCACCGGGGGGGTTTTAGTGCGGTAAAAATCCCACATAACCCTTCGTCGCTCCCTAGGCGTCGGGTACCTTTTGAAGGTTTCCCCCTCGAAATCAAAAAAAAAAAAAAAACAAAAAGGGGGCACGGGTAAAACGTTTTTAATAAATTTACTATTAGCGAAAAATATAAGATCTGATAGAAAAATAGCTATTGCCGTGGCGTCGTCCAGCGTTGCGCCCACACTTTTAAAAAGCGGTCATAATGCCCGCCTATTCGCCTTTGAGCGTCCACTCAAGATTTGTAGCAACGATTTCTCTAACATTTTTAATATTTCAAATCAAAGGAATACTGGAAATTCAATGCGGGATTGTTATTTGACTATTTGGGATGAAGATTCTGTAGATACAGCCATTGAGATCGAAGACATTATGCAATAAAATTTTTGGATTCCTTCAACCCGCCTCCCGGTACTCCTTCACACAAACTTTTTTTTTTTAATAAAAATACGCTTTCTACACTCAATAAAATAGAAAATTTCTACAATTTCAATTTTTACAATAGGCCCCACACTAGGATTTTTTCCTGTGTCGTGGGTACCATGGACACACAAGACAAATACACAAACACCCAGACCCAGAACATGATACTAAACTCATCATTCAGATACGTGTCTGGCCGGGAATCGAACCCAGGACCCATTGCGCGTCAGTCCGGTATGGTAACCGCACCGCCACGCGAGTCGTCAATTGGTGTGACAATAACGTATTATTTTTATCACCTGCAGAAACTAAGCAGCATAACACGTAAGACTGAAAATTCACAAAGAATCCACCAAGTAAACTAACGTATAACTTGGCTAACAAAGTTCAAAATGAAGCTGCAATTTATACCGAGTCTTAGTAGTTTCTAAAGTAAGTCACGACCTTTGAGATGATGACCCACCTACATAACATTTTGCTTAAACTGTCAAAGAAATTAATTTTCTCTTACCTTGCGTCTTTAGTAAGCTTACGTTTAAATAATGGAACTTTTTATGTAATATTATTTTATAATGTATTTTTTGGAAGGATGGGCGGTTTCGGCATAGGTTCCAAAAGAGATATTATACCAGATACTGGCAACAGGTGTCTATAGGGGCAGTTAACCTTACCATCAAGTTCATTATAATTGCATGTGCTTTGTTCATTGTTGTATGGAACCTCTCAGGCTTCGCTGTGCATGTTGCGATCAAAGTATATAGTCAATTTATATTTTGATGCAATGTGAATTGATTTACAAAATTTATTTAACAAATGCGTTTTTTGATGCGCTGAAAAAATTAAATTTACTTTGTAGTTTTCATTTAGTAGCTTCATTGATTTTTTTTTTCGTAGTGTATGCATTGTATAAATGATGCCATTTCATTTGATATCCATAAAAGTTGGACTGAAAATTATAAGCAATCCGCCATTTTGTACGCCAACGTCAATTTTCGATTAACAACAATTTTGTTTGTAATATTTACATTGTCATTAGACGGCTCTTGAAAATGGTCATCTTTGAACTAAACGTACAAACAACTTACTTATGGAACATTTCCAGTCAACAAAAACCTTGTAACATTATACTTAAGCTAATAAAAAGCTCGTAAAATGGAATTACCTTAAGCTTGTGACGTATGAAGTGGTGCTTCTGAACAACGAACTGTATCGTGCTGTAAGAGTTCCAGAAACTGCCGTTCTCCACACTACTAATACGTTTCCACACGTTGCGATGATGTGCCTGAAGAAATAGGTATAATTAGTTTTACGAAACAGATGCCACTGTTTAATTCATAAACATATTATTTGCCTTCTTTGGAGTCTTCCAAGGCAGTCATTTGGACTCATTGTTTTAACTGGAACTAAGATATTCCCACGGTTTTGCATGCTGTAGTCACGTCTACGATAGTAAAAAAAAAAAACGCATTCTACACTCATAGCCCCACAGTAAGATTTTCTCCAGTGTCGTGGGTGCCATGGACACACACAAAGACGAATACACAAACACCCAGACCCAGAACAGAAAAGAAACCAAACTTATATTCAGATACCTGTCTGGCCGGGAATCGAACCCAGGACCCACTGCGTGTCAGACCGGTATGGTAACCGCTCCGCCACGCGGGTCGTCAAAATGAGTAAATCAGAGTATGAGTAGTAATGAGTATCCCAGATCATAAAATATGTCAGTTAAATATCAGCGAGATCTGATTGATAGTTTTTGCGTAAAAGAGATTGCGTGAAGCAGTTTTATTAGTTTATCTTGTCCTCGGGAGTAGCAATGCATCTTTGACTGACTTAAGACAATGAAGTTGTTTTTAGATGTTGTTTGCTACTTCAAGTTGATAAAAAACATATATCACGACAAATCTTCGCCTTTATAATATTAATGAGATCATTTGTATTACTTGTTTTCTTTGGACTCTCCCAAGAGGCAGTGATTTGGACTATTTGTTTTATCTTTAGTATACACATCTCTTTTTGGTTTTGTTTGCTCAATGTATTTTAATACTTTATTTAATTTGTATTATGTTCATTTTGTCACAAATACTTAACTAAACAGATTGAATGGGAATAAAATCATTATACATATATATTATATATCCAATTATCATCATTTTATGTAAAAATGACTGCTTGTATATTTTAATCACTAATATTGATGTACTTATGGCCATCCATCTCCTTACTGAATTGGCAGTTTAATTATTAGGACTAACCTTATCCATCATCACTTATAAAAGATCTTAAAGGATGTGATCTCTTCCTATTAAAAGTGTGTTTAATTTTATCAAACTTATATTTCGTTAAGTTCAACCAAAACTTACATTTGAACTTTTGGATAAGTGTGTGGGCATATTTTCATTTCATTTTATAATACTTAATGAAAATTTAAACTATAAAGTATAAATACTAATTACACAAAAGTATATATACTAATGTGAAAATATTGCGTAAAATTAATATACCTGACGAATTGAACACAGTCTGTTTTCAATTCTGTAATATTAAAATCCTTGAATTGATACCCTGATTTTTTTTGATTGAGTGATATGAATTAATTATTTAATGTAATGAAAACGAATTACATTTTATTTTAACATAAAATCTTAACATTTGACACAGAAGTGGCCCAAGGTTCAATTCCTGTTCAGATAAATACTGAAATGATGAACATAAACATATGTGACGTTTCCTTATGTCAAAATCAGATGAGTTTATGAAATTTGGTAACGGTCTATATACATATAATTCTGGGGATGAAATACCGGTATTGAATCCTTTTCAAATAATCTACTATGATGTGACCTCAATTATCATAAGCGCTTTTGGTATGAGATAAATATTAATTTACTAAAATGATGTAGCATATTTTAGCGGTAGAAGGACTATAATTCGACCCTGTATCAATGCCACACCTATTTCCAACTTAAACCAGTTCTTTTTTCGTTAGAAAGGTGTGGTTGCCGACACACTTTCTTAAGAGACATGAATTCTCATTTGTTATTCTTACTTTGTATTTTGAAATCAAAAACTGGTTTCGAACGAATATTCACAGATCGAATCATAACATTAGAAGTGCCTCGATTCTGTTCTAGAAACCTATTAGGTGTTTGTCTTCATCCACCGTCCGTCCAAAATTCACATAATCGAAACCGAGGGAAGCCGCCAGTAGAACGACATTAGTATACTTAGTTCTGTTAATCAGCTACAAAAACTTTCAATAGAATATATCTCGTAGTAATAGAACAATACTAAAACGTACAGAATAATAACAGCTTTTTAACATTACAACTGTAAATAGCTAAGTAGATATACATGTATGTCTTGTTGTTCTAAATCAAAGCACGTTACAGTATTATTACTTTTCGGGAAATATTTTTTCTGTTTATGTTGGTCACGTACATATCTTAATTCCCAGGGGAAATTCTTATGTGATGCTATAGGAACCTTCATTCAATCCGTTGGTCGCAATCCCATTATGAATGCATTGTTTCTTTCAATGCACTCCTTGCAGAAATAAAATGACGTCTATACGGTAAATGCAACTAGATTTTCACATGCATCGCTTATTCGTTTAAATAAAAATGGATTATACTGTTTCTTTCTGACATGCGACCAGCATTTTCAAAACTTATTATAAAACATGAAACATGAATTTAATAATATATGTTGTAGGCAGTCCGGCCATTATTCATTCGAGATTTGACAGGTTTTAATCATAAAAAGAAAAACCTATGATGGAAGAATATTTTTTACTTAGTCAGGACAATGTCTAACCTAAAGTTGCACTTCTGAGGAAATATTGCCGTTTATCTACCTTTTTTTTGTTGATGGGGAGGAAACCTTCAAAAGGTACGCTGGAGCCTCGGGAAAGACTCCGGGTTATGTGTGATTTTTACCCACTAAAAAATGCTCGGTGGCCTTCCTCAGCGCTTGTAGGGGATCCCGGGATCTCCAATGGAACGCTCCGGTGCGCCCTAGCGCAGCACCCCTCATTGGCTTGTCTCTTGAGCGACGTGAAGCTGTCCCCCTGAACCTTCTGATGTTTACGGCGACATACATCCACAACATCAGGAGCCCCCCTTTTAGTCACCTCTTACGACATGAAGGGGATACCGTAACCGTATTCTACTCCCCGACTACAGGGAATAAAAAAATCTGAAACACATGAAATTGTAGAGCATTTCTTTGCCAGGATACTATGCCGTTTATCTACCTAATAACAATAGTGCTAAGTTTGGAAGATGTGGTAAAGGGTAACACTTTTACCAGCCGTCCTTACTTAGAGATAACAAATCATGCGGGGCCACTCTCAGATAAGTCTTGTTCTGACTGGTTTGTTATACATAGATGTCTATGGGTGGCTGTTGAAACATCAGATGTAATAGTATTTCTAATTTTCTATATTATAAAAGTATTACTTTTTCTATTGTTTTTAGGTCAAGATACGCTTAGCATAAAATACACTATAAATAGAGGACTATTTTTTTAAATATAAAATGTGGTATGGGAAATCCGATTTCTTTATTTAATTTACGTGGAGAAATGTACTAGTATTTCTTGTGAACGGCTTTCCGTAATGATCATTTGTTTTTCCCCAACGGGATTAATAGCGTTCTAAATATAGAAGGTGGAGTTCTTTGTGGTGACTGCGGCAGCACTAACGCCCCAGCTCTTACCCGAGGGGTAGGAAACATTCTTTTAAGCGTCTTTCGCGTAGAGCTGCGAGTGTGAGCATTAAGCGTTAGGTAAAATAGCTTGTATATATCGATAGATACATCTATAGACGTAGTTACAGTTTTAATAAGTGGAAAGTGTTTCTATTGTTGGTGGAAAAAAATAAACATCTGCTAAACACCTTTTTCCCTATATATCACTTTTTAATTCGATTGAAGTAGCAAATGAGCCATGTTCATGTGATGATAAGCGGTCTCTGCTGTCCATGGACATTTGTAAGCACCTTCACATACATAAAACAGAAATTCCGAAGTCAATCACAGATGTGTTGCCACTCCCGACGTCTAAAAAAGTCGCCTCATATAAAGATGTGCCGGCCACCTATCCCTTCCATCGACACGCAAGAACTGCTTTAAGCTAGAAATAAGTCTGGCGGTGGCGCCTTCCCGGTCGAACTACACTGGTTCTACCACCTTTAAAATATCTGGAATAAGTAGACTGAAATTTGTCGACACAAGGACAAAAAATCCTCTTGATTGAAGATTTTTTATCCCCGGTAAGGGAGGGACAGCACCTCAAACCTACCCCATAAATATCACTACATAGTATAAAACAAAGTCGCTTCTCGCTGTCTGTCCCTTTGTATGCTTAGATCTTTAAAACTACGTGACGCATTTTAATGCAGTTTTTTTAATAGATAGAGTGATTCAAGAGAAAGGTTTTTATGTATAATATAGAAGAGAAACACTGATTATTTTATAATTTTGACCTTTAGGCGGAACGAAGTTCGTCGGGTCAACTAGTGGATACATAAATTGCAACTTAGTACGTGAACTAAAATCATGTTTATTTTGAAATTTTAGTCATACGGTTAAATGTTAGTGTAGTAATGTAGAAGATTTCAGGAAACGTATAGAAGCGTTTAAAATGTGGGCATACAGGCGCATGATGTGCATATCCTGGACTCAAAAAGTCACCAATGAGGAAGTTCTACAACGGGTCGACCAGGAACGCAAGCTTTTGCAAATCGTTAAACAGCGTAAAGTTGCCTATCTGGGTCACGTGCTAAGGCACCACAGATATGAACTCTTGCAACTTATAATGATGGGAAATATTGCTGGAAAGAGAAGACCCGGTCGTAGAAAAAAGTCGTGGTTGAGGAACATCCGGGAACGGACGGGGATCAAGAGTGCTGCCGAACTTTTTCGCCTCGCGATCAACAAAAAGAAATACGCAGAGCTGACAGCCAACCTTCACTAGTTGGAGAGGCACTAGAAGAAGAAGTAGTAATGTTCTCTACATTACTACGAACCACTTAAGTCATACAGTTCACTGAATGCTGGAAATGAAATACACACGTAGAATGAGCTTCAAACAGATTTTGTACATAAAGCATACATGTTTGGATTGGTAATTGCATTCCGCTCTTCTATTGTTTCCTTTTCTCTGACATCTATGTGATTAGTCACAATTTGCATGTTCGATTTCAAATACCATCGAGAATGCCTTGTAGATTACACGTTTTGTGTTTGTAGTCAATATCAGATTTTGATTCATTGGTGATTAATTGTGCACTATGGCACGGTATGTATTTACCTTAAATGAAAGTAAAAATAAAATAAAAATATTTTGTTGATTTAACACATTCACTTTGAATAGGGCGCAAGAGCCACAGGGTTACAGGTACCCCGCTCATCCACCATGACTCAATACGTGTGTTATTTAACAGACAAATTAAAGTATAATAATTTAACGTTATACTTATTTTCTTTATTTATTTGCATGGATATGGGTACACAAATTGTTCTACAAAAATACGTTATAAATGTATACATATAAGTGCGCCAAGGTCCATCTGTAACCTGTATTTTAAACGTGTGTGTATGTGCGTGCGTGTTTGTCAGTGTGTGAGTGTTTTACTTATCTTATTGTAAGGAAAAGGCAGACATCAAGAAAACCTGCCTCTTTTTAAATACCATTCTAAAGTGAGCAAAAACCTTATAGAAAACCGAATTGGAGTGTGAAATATACCCTTTTTCTCATGGGTATATTTCACACTCCAACTCGCTTTTATATCAGGCGACTATCTTAGTCTTCGGGAGCAACATAGAATCTTTGATCGACTTCAGAGCTCTTTCTGTTTACGTTGCTTAGAGATGTCCACTTGGTGTCAGGATTCATACTCGTTTGCTACTTTAATGTATTAAAAAATGCCGTGTCTCAAATAGCACTACTCAATAGAGAGGCAAACTCCTACGATTACCCATGTGATAGACTGCATTTACCAAAAGCCAGGCACGCCGACCATTTTCTTCAACCCCCTTTAGGGAAGATCTTAGCTCAGCACTGGACCTCGAAGTCAGATAGACGGATAAAATAACATTTAGCTTTTATTAAATTCAAGCACAAAAGAACCATGCCGAACTGATCGAAGTGGCCACTTCCGCTAATGTATTAGGATTGAAATCTAAAGCCGACCGCAAAACATTGATACGTCTGAGGATAAAATTGTAATGTCTTGTTTAAGTCTTTCCAGTACAATTTCATTATAACTTAAACACGCTTTCTACACTCATAGCCCCACAGTAGGATTTTCTCCTGTCGTCCCTGTAGTTCCGGGATCAGAATAGGGCTACGGTATCCCCTGCGTGTCGTAAGAGGCGACTAAAAGGGGCTTCCGGGGTTGCAGGCGGCTAGAGTGGGAGCTCGAACCGTTCGGTCAGGCGATCCCGAGAAGGACGGCGGTATATGTGGTCACATACCGTCGTAAAGACTAGACGGGGCGGTGGGCCCAGCCACCCATAGAGGAGGATGCCCCGATGGGGCAACGCGCTCAGAGGATTCTGGTTGCGGTCGGACCGAGTTCCCGGAGTCCTCTTTATAGCGCCGAGGACGGCCACCGGGGGGGTTTTAGTGCGGTAAAAATCCCACATAACCCTGCGTCGCTCCCACGGCGTCGGGTACCTTTTGAAGGTTTCCCCCTCGAGAAGAAAAAAAAAAAAAAAAGGATTTTCTCCTGTGTACACAAACACCCAGACTCAGAACAAGAATCTTAACTCATCAGACACCTTTCTGGCCGGGAATCGAACCCGAAGCCCTCTTCGTATCAGTACGTTATGGTAACCGTACCGCCACGTGGGACGTCCAATTACATTAAAACATGCTGTTAAACTTATCAAACTTATGATTTTAGACTAGTATTATCGCGGAATTGATACATTATAATACTTAACGGGTACTCATGATATGCGGTTTATGAATTCTTATAGAATTCTTTCTCAGAGATCAGTTTGACCGTGGCCACGATCCATGCAACTGGGTCGAAATATCGGCAAAAAGAATTCTATAAGAATTCATAAACCGCATATCGTGAGCACCCGTTAAGTATTATAATTTATCAAACTTAAAACTTAATCAAACAATGTGTTTTACCTAAGGAGGTTGATATGAAACTCGATAATCTTTACTCCATTCGTACACATAATAAATAGTACTCAAAATGACCTACTATTCTGTTGCATTATCAGGGATCTATACGAGAGGAGTACTGTTGACTTCTACACAATGCCTCTCCACAAATAGACATGGAATATGCTTTCATACTTCTCAAATACGTTTTCGTAGAGACCTTCTGTGACTAAGTAATTGCATTTCGTAGCAACAACTGAATGTGACCCTTTTTCGACAATGTATTACTGTTTATGTTTGTATAAACTTGATAAGTTCTACGAGAAAGAAAGATTTGACCGGAGAGGTAGTCTCGCCACACCAATGTCGAGCATGGAGCAGTTCTTGCGTTTTGGCAAAAGAGTGCTGGTTGCCCGCTCTCTTTCATATTAGGCGGCCATTTTAATTGGGAGTACCAACGCCATCCGGCCACCCTACAGCAAGAAGAATATTACTGTGTCTGTGAGGCGCGAGGCCCTTTGTAATACTGTCCAGCTTTTGACTATGGAATTCTGCTTTTTTCACTCAAAACTTTACTAAATCCTGACTTAATTAAATAATCTAGTAACGCTGATATTATCCCTTAATGGATTGATCCTTAGTAGGTCAACTTTTGTTTTCCACTAGATGTTCACGGACATCAGTGACAATTAATAGTCAAATAGGTTTTCTAATATCTAAATTTTCTAAATTCTAATTTCGATTTCATAAGCGATTAATGGGTGGGTGTCGAGACAAATCTCAGTACATCAAGGCAGGAGGGGAGTCGAAAGATCGCCGAAATCACCTCACGTAATTAATGGCACCCTTAGCACAAATTTTATGTTCCTGTCGGCATACTGTGAAAAGCCTCTTAATCTTAAGATCGGATTCGGACTGGGAACCCGATTATAAATTTGATCGTAGTTAAGACTTGAAGGAACATCTGACGCAAGAAATGCAATAGGAACTTTTAACATTTTATATTTCTGTGTGTTTACAAACCGTAGTAATAATACAGATTAAATTAAACAGTTTTCGTTAGACATAAATAAATTAATGAAAAACACAAGTAGAAGAAAATATATCATACGAGACATATCCCGAAAGTAAGTCTACTGAATTTTCGTCGGTATCGAACGCCTTGATTGAAAACTTTTTTCCACCTATATACAGCTTTATAGAGTTAAGAACTTATAACCTTAATACGTGGAAGGTCAGGGGAATGCACTGGATATCATGATTCTCATTTAAGCGTAGAAGTTCTTCCGTGGTTTGGCATTGTCGTGCAACAGGCAAACCATTTTTGGCAACACGCCCTTCGCAGCTTTTTAGGGTCTTACAGTATCTTCCAAAGCTTACATGAGACGACCATATTAGTCCTCGGGAGTAACGATGCATCTGTGATTCACTGTAGATAGAACCCATATTCTATATCAAGTTACTTACAGATGTCCATGGCATGGCGGCAGTAACCATTTATCATCAGCTAGACTGCATGCAAACTTGCTACTTTGATTTGATTAAAAGACAAGCAAATAAGATAAAAAGAGAAAGAGATAGAGAGAAACGACTGTTTCGCGACCCTTAAGTTATTTCCGCAGCTTCTTTCCTTCTGCAACGTGAAATTTTGCCAAAGGTTGTATCCTTTGGGACCCTATTGTTATAGCTGGAGACCTGAATCCAATAACATTGTAATCCTACGAGTTCATTAGTATTATCCATCAATTATTTCATACGTTTTTGTTATCAGAAATAGACCAGTTTGGTCCCGAAGGTATCTAAACTATAATCGTTATTACTGCAATGAAAACTAAGTACCAGACCGTATTCGTTTATTATCTTTATTACTACCTTTTCTATAGTAATCCTATGTATAAACTGTTATTATTATTGATATAGTTCGCATTGGTTTACCTAAAGATAAAAATTTAGCAGGTATATGGTTATATAAAAATGTGTACCTTATATTAATATTTCACAGAATCGACCTAAAAATCCTACAGTTATTATTTAAGTAGGTTGGTAGGCTAGTATCCAGTATCTGGGTTGAATAGTTTTGAAATTATTTGATAACCAAAATGCTAAATAAAATTAAATTTAATAAACAGACTCGGCGAACTTCGTTCCGCCTGAAAGTCTAAAATCTAAAATTATCAGTGTTTCTCCACTATATTATACGTGAATTATGCATAAAAACCTTCCTCTAGAATCACTCTATCTGTTAAAAAAATGTATAAAAATTCGTACCTTAGTTTTAAAGATCTAAGCATACATAAGGAAAGACAGCGCGAAGCGACTTTGTTTTATACTATTTAGTGATTTTATGGGAGGTACCTCTTCTACTCTTATTTCTAGCTTATAGCAGTTCTTGCGTTTCGGTGGATAGGTGCTGTTGTACAATCACTTTCATATGAGGTCATCATCTTAATCCTCGGGAAAAGAAACATATCAAAGAAAGCTTGTCTTATATATGAAGCTGCTTTAAAAATGTCCATGAGCAGCACTTGCCACGACAACTTACTTTCAAGTGGACATGCCATTTTTTCTACTTCAATTTTATTAGATTATCTATATAAATATTAGTAGTTTAATTGAAAAGCTGTGCCGTTGAGATTATAATATAGCAAATAATACAGGTACAGCAATTAAATTTTACTTGGGACTATTAAAATCTTTTATTAGAATCTACAAAGAAAAACTAAATTCACTTTCCTAAAGGACTTTTAAATATTGTTTGTGTTAATTAATTTACTTATTCCGAGCTTTTCTTTTAAGTTTGGTTGTTGGGTAATGGAACTAATGCGCTAAGCGAATTTATAGATTAAAGTAATTCTTCTGAAAAGGAATTTAAAAAGTGTTGTGTGATTGTGTGTGATTTATTAGTTGTGTGTTGAACGAAGGCCATATTCTTGTTATTGATAAATCATGCAAAGAAGTGTAATAGGATTTGAAATAATTACTATCGATTTGTCTTTAAATTAACTACTTTCACCCACTTCTGAGTCATACCAGCTGTGTTAAGCTGCTGTAGCAGAGCAGTCTTCAAGAGTAGCAACGTATACCTCACTATTAGACCACACGTAGGATTTCAATCTTAACTGGAGTTAATCATGACTTTAAGATTAAGTGGCTAGTTGCTTTCTAAAGGACTGCACACTTCTTCTTCTTTGTATTGATATTTAAGATTTTGATATTGTTTTAAGTATAGTAGGTTATCAAATAATGTCGAGACCACAATTAAACTGCCCCCTGCCTTTTTTTTTTGTTTTCGAGGGGGAAACCTTCCAAAGGCACCCGACGCCGTGGGAGCGACGCAGGGTTATGTGGGATTTTTACCGCACTAAAACCCCCCCGGTGACCGTCCTCGCCGCTGAAAAAGAGGACTCCGGGATCTCGAAACGACTTTAACCGGAATCTTCCGAGCGCGCTGCCCCATCGGGCTCCTCCCAGATGGGCGGCTGGGCCCACCGCTCCGTCTAGTCTTTACGACGGTATGCGACCACACATATCGCCGTCTTTCCCGGGATTGCCTGACCGAACGGTTCGAGCTCCCACTCTAGCCGTCTGCAACTCCAGAAGCCCCTTTTAGTCGCCTCTTACGACAGGCAGGGGATATCGTAGCACTATTCTGACCCCGAGGCTACAGGGACAAACTACCCCCTGCCTAGTAAGAGGAAACTTAAAACGTGCTTAGGAGGCGGCAAGAGTGAGATTGAATCGTCCAGCGAATCCAGAATTGACGAGAGTATGTGTATATACTGTCGTAAATATCCAGGATAAGAGACTACTCTCCCGCGTTGTGCCCGAAAGGGGACTCCGTTTGTTTTTTCGTTGGATATCACGGAGTCCGGAGGTACTCCAGTGCGGGGTAAGTCCTGGATAACCTGTTTTCTATACCGAGGTACCTTTTAAAGATTCCACTGTGCCTTGTGAAAAAAACTGAAGATTCTAAGACAATGACGACTAATACTTAAGTACCTGTATTAGTAACGCATATATTAAGGTTTATCTAGAACTCCCTGCATTCTGTTTTTAATTATTGTGATTACAAATCTTATGACATACAGTAAAAACTCATTATTGAAGGTTTCCGCAAACGGGTTTTCAGTATCCGCGTGTTCAAAAACTTAGACCATACTCTTTGTGGCAAACAGTTCTTTATTCGCGGATGTAATCGTAATAAGTAAAAATATTTAGTGACCACTATTTTCGCGTCAGCTTCCTTTGAGTACGGTTTCTGAATTTACGGCACATGGGCGCAACATAACACCAGCGAATATTTTTTCCGTATTAGAAGAATTTTATAGGTGATAGAACCAGTGTAGTTTGCCCGGGAAAGTACCACCGCCACACCTATCTCTAACGTGAAGCAGTTTTTGCGTTTCGATTGAAGGGTGTGGTTGCCGGCACATTTACATATGAGGCGACCTTCTAAGTACTCGGGAGTAGCAACGCATCTGTGATTGACTTCAGATAGAACCCATGTTCTGTATGAAGTTGCTTACACATGTCCATGAGCGGCAGCGACAAGTTACCATCAGGACTGGATGCTCGTTTGCTACTTCAATCTTAAAAAAAAATATTTTTTGCAATTGTGTACTAAATTCTTTATCAGTACATTCGATGATATCTAAATTTGTCCGCGATGTCTAGTCGCGAAATTTAATGAAGACGCCAAATATATTAACTTAAACTTACCGGTTCGTTGTTCACGAAGAACGATAGGTTCGCTGGCGGCTGAGAATTGTAACTGACGCATTCCACTTTTAGCTTCATCCCTGGTCGGTAGAACAGTTGCATGCCGTATATTTCTGGATCCACTTTCGGTAAATCTGTGGTAAATATTAGATAGTTAAACGACTAAAGTTTATAAACTCGTTTAAGTAACTTTGGAGACGCCTCCGTCAGACTTATTTCGGTTTTATAACGACGTCTAGTTTTAGTTTAGCGCTGCTTTGCTTGTTAGCGCCAGTTTGAAAATATACGACTGTCACCTGTCATTTGTATGACCTCATTATCTGCGCTTGACACAAGACAAGACACAGTATTTAGCTTATATACTACTTAAACTCAAACAAATGTTTAGTTATATGTTTAAAGTATTCGTATATAACGTAATAACGTATTTCCATATGGAAATATAATTATGATAAAACCTAATTGCTCATCTAAAAACCAAAAAGAAACATTTATTCCATTTTAATAAATAATTGTAAATGCAATTGACATTGTAATGTGTATTGGCTCGACAATCACTTGATGCGAATATTTAAACGACATATCAAATTGTATCACAAGAAAACGAATACATAAATCGATAACGGCTGGATTGTCTGTATGCTCGTTATCATGTTGTTCGATGGTCATAAAATCCATCAGTACAAGCAAACCGCTCCACTAAAATGAATCAATAGAGCAATTGTATAGACATATGCGCTGGTCCTTAGCTAATAACTTAAAGATTGACTAGAGATGACTACACTAGTCTATGTAGGTATATGTAGTCAAAGGTTTATTGCACGCCTCTAACGCAAAGCGTTTGAGATAGTGCTCTACGCTCGCTTCGTCAATGCCAATCAATCTTCCTGACTTAAATTTCTTTTATAACATTTTTTATTAAATACATCTGCCATTATTGTTTTTGACGGCACCTTTTAAAATGTTACGTGTACGTACGATATGATTTTTTTTTAATTTGTTTTTGCCGATAGTTTAACCTACATTTTAGTCTTGACCACGATCTATGCAAGAAGATCGACAACAATACAACCAAAAAAACCACATGTCGTAACAACACGTACCATATTAAAATTCTCTCTTTTTTCTTCTTCTTAGATATATTAATGTTCGTTACTCACCCACAACATACATGGAAGCGTGAACCTGAGCCGTAAGAAAGGATGGGGCGTCAGCTGACACTTCGCAGGTATACCGACCGTTCATGGTACGAGTGGCCGACCGAATCGTCAGCTTCTGTGTGTCCGTTTCATCAAGCTGCAAAAAAAATATATGGTCAAAGGTGATAGAACTCTCTGTGGTTTGAGTCAGAAAGAACTATCGCCACACTTACACAGTACAAATATGGAACAGTATGGAAACTAAGCCTTGTTTATAAAATAATTACCTACACTCTATTGACTTTCCTGTAGTTCCGGGATCAGAATAGGGCTACGGTATCCCCTGCCTATCGTAAGAGGCGACTAAAAGGGGCTTCTGGGATTGCGGGCGGCTAAAGTTCCCGCTTTGATCCCGCTTGAAGCCAGTCAACCACGCAAAGGACGGCGGTATGTGTGGTCGCATACCACCGCAAGGACCAGACTGAACGGTAAACCCAGCCGCTCATCTGTGAGGAGCCCGATTGAGCAACGCGCTCAGACGACCTGGGTTGTGTTTCTTTGGAGATCCCGGAGTCCTCTTTGTAGCGCCGAGGACGGTCACCGGGGAGGTAGTGCGGTAAAAATCTCACATAACCCTGTGTCGCGGCGTCCCCACGGCGTCGGGTACCCTTGAAGGTTTTCCCCTCGAGGAAAAAAAAGGCTGATTAATATCAGGCATAGAGCAATTCTTGCGTTGTGGGCGTTGTGGCTCATTTAGTATGAGTATATTATTATGAAACTCTCTCATTCTG
This sequence comes from Spicauda simplicius, assembly GCA_949699795.1. Classification (NCBI taxonomy): domain Eukaryota; kingdom Metazoa; phylum Arthropoda; class Insecta; order Lepidoptera; family Hesperiidae; genus Spicauda; species Spicauda simplicius. The sequence continues at coordinate 7,260,688 of OX453066.1, forward strand.
AGAGAACACCCTTGCTCAGCAGTAGGACAATAATGGGTTCATGAGGACAAAGATATAAAACGATAATCTGATAGACTTCAGATAGAACCTCTATTCTATATGGTTACAGATATTCATGGGTGGCGCTGAAAACTTACTATTAGGACTGCACATTGTTAATTTTATAAAAATATCGCTAAAGATATACGTCAATTAAGAGAAATCGGATTAATTAATTTTGCCGAAGGTCTTTCTTTTAGGTTCAAGTCTAAATACTATTATAAAGGCTATTCTGGATGAGATACATCTAATAAACGAATCTTTTCAAGGGAACCTATAAATATCTAATGAGGGATCTCGAAAATCTGAAACTTTCCTGTTTGAGTAATTCCGGACTGTTCTTTGTACGGTTTTTGTACATATAAATTTGTAAACAAGTAGTCAGTTCCCAGAATTAATTAATTTGAGAACTAAATTGGAAAAAGAGTAACCTTTGCGGGTGCGTTTGAAAGGTAGGTACTAATTGGAATTCTTGTGATTTTCTTTAGATTTAAATTGAATTACAGTTTGGTATGAAATACGGTTTTTCGTACTAGGCTGAGTCTGATATTTGTTTTCCTAGACCTTTTTTGCTTATGGGGAAGCCTCTAAAGACGTCTGACCTTTTCTAAGAGAAAGAACAAACCATCCGATTTTTAGTTAGTTAACCCTCAAAAAGCAGTGATAGCCTAATGGTTGAAACTTGCCCTCTCGAATGAGGTCTGAGGTGCAAACCCAGGCACACACCCCTGATTTTTCTAAAATTATGTGCGTATTAGAAATTAATTATCACTGCTTTTCGGTGAAGGAAAACATCGTGAAGAAACCTACACACCCGAGAATTCTTTAAAAAAAAGTTCTCGGAGGAGTGTGAATTCCACTAATTCGCGCCAGCGCGGTGGACTATGACCTAAAACTCTCTCATTAAGAGAAGACCCGTGCCTAGCAGTGGGACAATAATGGGTTGGCGACAAACCCTCGGAGGCCTCAATGCGTATTCCTATAGAGAAACCCTCCCTGGATTTCTCTATAATATCGCACTGGTGCATTTTTTGCGCAGTGCCCTTCACGCTCTTCTTGGTTCAAGTTGCCCCCATATTTCAACTCCCCTCAACGGTCAACTTGCAGTCACAACAAGTTATCATCTATCCAGAATCACAAATAGTGAATGATCAGACCCCAACTCATAACTCTTCACGACTTCAAGGCTCTTACACCGGATACTATTAGGCGAATGGATTAAAACTATTAATCCAGGCAGGATTAAGGCCATCCTGTTTTGATTTTTTGTAGCTATGTGTGCATTAGATATTAATAATCACTTTCTATATTGTGTACGTGAACCATAAGATATAATATCTTATGGTTCACGTAATTAATGCCTAAAGATTGTGTTAAAAGATATGTCAAAGTGTACAAATCTATCAAATCAATCTATTCTTCACAGTACTTTTAGCGTAGCTGACTTTACAGGTGGTAGAACTAGTGTAGTTCGCCCGGGGAAGTACCACCGCCACACCTATTTCTAGCGTCAAGCAGTTCTTGCGTTTCGATGGAAGGGTGTAGTTGCCGGCACACTTTTATATGAGGCGACCATCATAGTCCTCGGGAGTAGCAACGCATCTGTGTTTGATTTCAGATACAACCCATGTTCTGTATGAAGTTGATTACAGATGTACATGGGCGGCAGTGACCAATTACCATCAGGTGGACTGCATGCTCGTTTGCTACTTCGGTCAGATAAAAAAAATCTTCATATAACAGTACTTTTAACGTAACTGAAACTGGTTGATAAATAAAATAAAGCGATAAGAAAGGGCAACTCCACTCTGTAAATGAGCTTAAGAAGAGCGAAATGAGTAGCAATGGCGATTTAAAGTCTGTGGTAAAGCAATTACTTGAGGCATTTCCCACTCTCAAAGGGTCCAATCTCGAAGAGTGACGTCACAGTTACATTGAGTTTAAAGGTATTGTATTCTGTTTGTTGTTGTGTTTATTACAACTAAAACGTTTGCTATTTCTATCATGTAGCTTTTGAGACTATGTATTTCCGTCCGTTTTATTTGTCCGTTTGAGATAGCAAACGAACAGGCAATCCACGTGATGGTAAGTGGTCACTACAGCCCATGGATATATGTAAGTAACTTCAAACACAACAGAGCGTATCCTGCCAACTATGCTTTTTGTTCAGCCAAATATAAGGCAAGATACTGGAGCTAAATTTTATAACCAATGTAAAAACAATATGCCAAAAAAAATGTAACTGACAAGTTTTAAGTGCCTCTGTAGGTCTATGCAAAATAAAGACATTTCATTTCATTTTATTGGTTCTATCTGTGAAGTCAATTATAGGTGCGTTTTCAGGAATAAGATGGTCGCATCACATAACAGTGTGCCCACAACCACACCGTTATATCAAAACGCAAGAAATGCTTGACGCTAGAAATAGGTGTGGTGGTGGTACTTCCTCAATCGAACTAACTGGTTCTACTACCTAATCCTATTCATTGGCATGCTCTATGGATTTCAACACACAGATAGTCGTAGTTATGGTATGTTTTTTGTAATTTTTCCCTTGTTCCGTCTATAGCATATTATAAATTTTGATTTCTATTTTCGTACTCGTATGTACCATACTCTATATTGATGCGACAAAATTATACACATCATAACTTCTTGCTTTTACATTTTCAGGTAGTGATTTTCCAAAATGTTTAGGTTTTAAGTAATCATACAAGTTAATTGAAACAACAGTTTTCCTGTTTGTTTTAAACGGTTTTCCTGATTGCTTTTTCATAATTGTATGTGTCTACGTTAAGTAATACAACAGCATTTTTATTTTTTATAAATTAACTTAATTGACTATTTACACGTAATATTTAGTATACCTTTGTATGTACTATCTATCACTACATGTGTGAGTAATGTCTGAATCCTATTCAAAAACGAAGATTATCTTTTCTTTAGTAATTAGATAAATTAAGAAATCCAGAAAGCTATGAAAACATGTTTCTCCAGGTATTATTACCCAGTCGCACGTAACATTCTCCAAACTTTTAGGTACGTTTAAGGTTACGAAGACTAATCTAAGTGAATTATAAGCTCAAGTTACAATGTACGTAAGCTTATATCTCTGAAGATGGAGCACGTTTGCTTAAAGGACCCTCGTTCTAAAGATAAGCTACGGAGTTAATAATTTGTTATGTATGTCTCCATATTTAATATATGAAGTTACACTTAACATTTTTTGTTATTTTTTTTATCTGACTGAAGTAGCAAACGAGCGTGCAGTCCACCTGATAGTAAGAGATCACTGCCACTCATGGACATCTGTAATCAAGTTCATACCGAACATGGATTCTATCTGAAGTCAATCACAGATACGTTGCTACTCCCGAGGACTATGATGTTCGCCTCATATAAAAGTGTGTCGGCAACCACACCCTTCCATCGAAACGCAAGAACTGCTTCACGCTAAAAATAGTTGTGACGGTGTTTCTTCACAGGTCGAACTACACTGGTTGCCACCTTCAAAAATATTTTAATATTTGAAGTTTCACTTGTTTTTTTTTGCGTCCATTGAATACGTTGATTACGTAAAAAAAACATGAGTAGGTTTTTTGTAATGTACGAGTTTACTTGGTATTCCTATCTTCATAACCTCTGACATGTTTGATATTATACTAATAATGCACGATGCTAAAAACAATATTAAATAGTGTACACATTATATGCTTACCTGAGAAGGTACTACCTATATAAATTTTGTTCAAAAATAATCCTTATGTAGGCGGTACACTGTGGTTTATGTTTACTTCGAGTTATTTAAACAAAATGCTCCATGCATTTAGATTAAAATATTGGTAGTACAAAAGTAATTGAATAAAGTAATAAAATTACTGTTAGCTGTTACCAATACGTGTTTTTAGTAAACGAGCATGCGCTCCACCTGATGATAATTACCACCTATGGGTCCTGCCGCCCATGGACAACTGTAATCAACTTCACTTAAGGGGTGTTATTTAAAATCAATCAAAGATGCATTTATACTTCCGAGGGCCAAGATGGTCGCCTCATATAAAAGTGAGCTGGTAACAGGGTTGCCAAATGCCCCGATTTTGGCGGGACGTCCCGATTTTTTAGTCAAAATTAAATGTCCCGCACGGTACAGGCACGGTCCCGCTTTTTGGGTAGGACTGGACTTTTGCAAAAGAGAGGTCGCCAATCGCAAATATAAGTAGAACTGAAGTTTGCCGCCAAAAAAAAGGGCACCAAATCTAAGTTGATTTATAGTTCATTGATCAAAAAAGAAAAAAAAGTCGCCAAATCCTCCGGCCCCTCTTAAAGAAAGCTAAAATTTTTACCCAAGTGTCTATGAGGCGCGCCACCCATTGTATTGCGAGGACCAGTGTCCCGCTTTTGACTATAAAATCACGTTTTTTTTTCAGCAAAAATGTTTGTAAATCCCGACTTACTAAAAAATATCTGACAACGCTGGCTGGTAACCACAATCTTTTACTGAAACGCAAGATCGCTCAATACGAGAAATAGGCGGACCGGCGGTATCTCTTTGGTTGATCAACCACCTTGTAAAATACCTTTTGTAGTTATCTACTTAGGATTTTTAACCCCGTTTTACTAAAAGCACATATGTTTGCATTCCCGCACAATAAAGTTTAAATATTAGTAAAAGTGGAATGCAAAATAATTTGTTTCAACATAATTATTTTTAACCGACTTCAAAAAGGAGAAGGTTCTCAATTCGGTCGGTATATATATATATATTTTTTTATGTATGTACAAGGATTTCTCTGCCATTAGTGGACCGATTTTAATCATACTTTTTTTAATGTGTAGAGACAAGCTGCGAATTAGTCCCACTTAAATATGGTTAGGATCCATCTATGGGTTCTGGAGAAAATGAAGGGAACTCCTTAACCGATGGGAATAATTGAGTTGTGTTTAAAAATATTTGGTGTAGGTTGTAATGAAATTGCAAAGCCCGTTCACCATTGACTATTTAAGGGTCTGATAATGTGGCTCGGAGACAAAATATGTAACTCCTCAACCGATGGGAATAATTGAGTTGTGTTTAAAAATATTTGGTGTAAGTTGTAATGAAATTGCAAAGCCCGTTCATCATTGACTATTTAAGGTTCTGATAATGTGGCTCAGAGACAAAACGTGTAATTCCTCAACGTACAGGAATAATTGAGTTGTGTTCTAAGATATTTGGTGTAGGTTCTAATGAAATTGCAAAGCCAGTTCATCATCGACTATTGCATAGGACACATGTGGTTTCGTCGTGATCCAGCAAAATATGGTGAGCGCCGACTTCGGGACTACTACTAAGTACCTACTGTGTATGTTCTAAACCAACATGTATTTAGATTATTTTTTACTTTCTTGTTGCATGGACGTCGGTTGTATTTTTTTTTTAATTTTTTATAGTATTTAAAATACGAGAGTGTGACTTTTAAATATTAGAGAGTGATAAAAGTGTAATTATTAGTTGTTTTAAAAAGATTAACTAACTCACTTGGTGTAACTTATTTACAACTTAGCCCCCATTGCTCCCACTGTACCATAAATCACCACTTGCAGTATTCTACGATAACCATGATTAATATCGTAAATAAAATCTAATTATTCCTACAACAGTAGTCTGTACTATTAATTTTAAAACTAAAAAATCTTTTCATTTCATATTATGTTTCAAAAGAAGTATCTATAATCTTAATAACTTTTCCAAGTAGATAACATCTGTGGTCATCCTTACTGATCGAAATTAAACAGAGAAAACAAATTTGCTCCCACTGTTCCATAAGACTTGGCCAGAAGTTGTCTAATCTAAAAGTTGTCATCTGTCCATCTGTGTCACTCATCCGTTTATTCGGTCTCAGAAAATAGTAGTTATTGTTACTGAAAAAGTTGTTTCTGCTTCTTATTAACTGTGATAGATCCGACGTTCGATTTCCAGTCACGTAGTACATTTTTTTCTAAAAAAAAGTACTACCAATTTAGAAAAATCGTGATACGTACCCACGAGTACGTACCATGAGTTTTCGAAAAAAAAATATGCTTTAAAATTGATTATCACTACTTCACGGTTGAGGAAATATTCAAGGAAACCAACACACCCAAGTTCTTTAAAAACGATTGCGCGGTGAACTACAGCTTAAAACTCTCCCATTCTGAGTGAACACTCATGCCTGGCAGTGAGACAATCATGAGTTGAGGATTTTTATAATATATAAATAGCAAACGAGTATGTATTCCACTTGATGGTAATTACTACCAACAAAAAAATCAGAACACTGCAGTTAACAATCTTATTATAAGGTTGAAATAAATGTTGCGATGGTGCTTCCAGAGTTGAAACACAAACGCTTTTACCAAACGTTCAAAAGTAGCAGTTTCTAAGGTGGTAGAACCAGCGCAGTTCTACCGGGGAAGTACCACCGCCACACCTATTTCTAGCGTGAAACATTTCTTGCGTTTCGATAGAAGGCTGTGGTTGCCAGCACACTATCACATAAGGCGACCTTCATTGGGAGAAGCACGCATCTCTGATTGACTTCAGATGGAACCCATGTTCTGTATGTAGTTGATTACATATGTCCATGGGCGACAGTGACCACTTACCATCAGGTAAACTGCATGCTCGTTTGCTACTTCAGTCTGATAAAAAAAGTAAAACGTGATTCAGAAAGTTGTATGGTTTGTTCATACTTAATACAAATTTTTAATGCTTGACTAGACTAAGTTCTATAACTCAAGGATGTAGCTGACGATGCTACACCGTAGCTCCTAAACGATTGAACCGATTTAATTTAATTTAATTATTGTCTTTTTTTTATAAATGAAAGTTCATCAATAAAGATTTTAGCTTCAAAAATGAACCCTGATCTTCAACTTTATTATATTTGTTTTTGCAGAATGTACCCAAAGATTGGTACGTAGAAAATAATACACATTTTTTCTGCAAACTTATGTCTTCGTAAAACAAATTTACGAAATATATTAAAGGGAATTTGATTAAAGAGACGGTAAATGTATAAATAATGAAGGAAAGGCTTACACGCAATGTAGCACATTTGGGTTTCAATCTCTTGCCTCGTAGAACCTAAGTAGCTCGTAGCGGTAATCATTGTTTAAGTAGGTGCATGTTGTAATATTCAGAGCGAGCTTACAGGCTTACAGCCATACAAACATACATACCACACGCCGTCGTATCGTGATTTTTTGGGTTCAGTACCTGAAGGGTAAAAACGGAACCATATTACTAAAACTACGCTGTCCGTCTGTCTGTCTGGCCGTCTGTTTGTTACCAGGTTATATCTCATGAACCATGATAGCTAGACAGTTGAAATTGCCACAAATAGTAAAAACACAATATTTTTAATACTTATGGGAAGGCCCTCAAACGACAAATTTGAAATTTTTCCTGTTATTTAAAGTTAATGTACGGAACCCTTAGTGCCCGAGGATTTTTTGTCGACTTAGATTTTCACGACATAATTTCTTGACACGATGACGCAGCGTGCTACGACGCGATTTTATGTTGTGTGTCGTGTTTGAGCCATATACTTTCGGTAAGCTTTTTTCTCATTAAATAGACATAAATTACGTCTATATAACATATAGATACGTATTTATATATAGTTTAAAATATACCTTTTAGTGAAAGGGGAAAAAACATAAAAAGTTAATTTTAAGTATGACAACAAAATTTTAACATGTATAGTAAAAATAGTAAAAAATAAGTATCAAGCGTTTTATCTATCGAGAGCCGTCTAGGTAAATGAATTTGGAGACCTTTTGTACGATTTTACAAATCCCATTTTTTCTATTCATTGCTGAAATTGCTACGAAATCTCAGTAACGTAATTCGGAATTCCATTTGTTCTGATCAAATATGTATCACACGTGTTTCATTTTTACCGGACAAATACACAGTAATCACACTTGATTTACAGAAATACTGAATACTTTATAAACTAAAAATAACCTTATTTTAACAGTATCATTAATTATTTGATAATATGTTAATGAGTAAAATAACAAAAGATAAAAATGACATTCAATAATAACTACTTCCAAACGCTGTCGAGTACATTTCCAAAAATACGCATTTATTTAATGTACGTACGGGGAATAAATACTGTTAAATAATTGTTCTGTAGTGATAGCCTAATGGTTTAAACTTGCCCTCTCGATCGTGAGGTCCGAGGTTCAAACCCAGGCACGCACCACTGATTTATGTGCGTATTAGAAATTAATTATCACTGCTTTTCGGTGAAGGAAAACATCGTGAGGAAACCTACACAGCCGAGAGTTCTTTAAAAAAAAACAGTTCTCGGAGGTGTGTGAAGTCCACCAATTCGCACTTGGCCAGCGCGGTGGACTAAGGCCTAAAAACTCTCTCGTTCTGAGAGAAGACCCATGCCCAGCAGTGGGACAATAATGGGTTCGCACCAATTGTTGTGTTTATTTTATATTTTATACTATAAAACACTGTAACTTTCTCTATGTATTTTGCACGACAAATGTTTGCGTTTAGTACACCATATAAGAAATGCCAACGAAAAATAGAGTTAGCGATACGTTAATTGCCTTCACGTAGGAAAAGGGTGGGATTTCGTGGTTAATTACACTTAAGCTCGGTATTGTTGCAGCCCTTAAATTACCCATTCTCGACCCAACATTATAATTTGCTTACTTCGTTCCATATTTTACGTGTTTAGTCTGCCGGTAAATCCGACATTATTACAATCAATTTGGGTAACATTGAACAGCGGTGTAACTTTGAACAAAGTTGTGAAAAAAATATATTAATTTATTACATGGAAACTTCTTGTTGTTTCAATATCGTACCTGCGTAAAATGGATTGCCAAAATGTTGTAATAGCAATGAAAGTAAAAAAAAGGTACCTGTCAATGACATAATTTTAAAAAATACCGCCTTTTCCGTAGTGAAGTTGTTGCAAGTGTTTGATGCTCCGCTTTGAAATAACAATTATAATATAAAACTTACAGTAAACAGGTATGTTTTGGTGTTTAATCTTTAAAATGTATATTGTATATTATTATTTTGAAACTGTACTATCCGTATCACATGTTGAATATTGCGTAAAACTGTTAAACTTTTGACGACGTCGAAATTGGATGTAATACGGGTAACTTTGAACGGTTCAAAGTTACCTGTATCATAAAAAAATATTTTTTTCGGAGGCTCAGGGTCGCTCAGCGTGCTATGGAGAGGGTTATGCTCGGAATTTCGCTACGAGACATGATTCGCAACGATGAAATCCGTAGACGAACGAAGCTTACCGACATAGCTCTCAAAATTAGCAGGCTGAAGTGGCAATGGGCCGCCACATCGCTCGTAGGACCGATAACCGATGGGGAAGAAAGGTCCTCGAGTGGCGACCATGTTTAGGCAAAAGGAGTACCGGTCGCCCCCCTACTAGATGGACCGGTGACCTGAAGAAGACAGCGGGAAACCGTTGGATTCAGAGGACACAGGACCGGTTGGAGTGGCGTCATTTAGGGGAGGCCTATGTTATGTCCATGTTCCGTCCATCCTTTTTTTTTTTTGTTTTCGAGGGGGAAACCTTCCAAAGGTACCCGATGTTCCGTCCATCCTATGGATGGATGGAATAAATAATCAAAAAAAAACTAGTATCTTAATTTACTACCAAATTGATCGACCTTGATTCATATGGCAAGACCAAGTTGTCTATTGTATTTATATATCAAAATAAATGTATTTTTTATAGATTTGGTTTTAATTAACAAAAATATGTTAATTAATTTTACTCAGACCTTAAAATATTCGATTAATGACGGATTTTATATCCTCAAAAAATTATATTCAAAGTTACCCAAAACTAAGGATAACTTTGAATTTGAGTTTTAGGGGTAATTGTGGATAGTTTAATTGTTTTCTCCGTAAATTTATTGTGTTAGATTAATAAACCAGCTAAAAAGGACACTATTCATTTAATAAAAACAAGGTGCAATAAATATAAAACAGATTATAATATCACAAATATTGTAAAAAATGTTCAATGTTACCCAAATCGAGGTTAATTATTTTGAAAACTAATAACTTTTTGTGTCTGCGCGGGGTTTATGTTATACACCCCGAACAATAAATAATATAATAAATATGTATATATATATACATATTTCTGTATTGTTCTTATTTTAACGAGAAATAAACTTGTATTTTTAGGCCACTATCTAAATAATTATCACGATGTCGACCGTAATTAAATTTTAGCTAACACAAATAATGTTGTTTTACTTACAACAATTTCTCCTCACGATTGGGGCTGGCCTTGGGAGAATTACGGCTTAATGCTCGATAGTTAGAAGTTTGAAACCGCCCAAAGGCTTAACAACTGCTATTTAATAATATAGAATAGATTCAACAGCTTTATACCCTAGAAAACAGAAACGAAGCAAACACTTCTGTGATACGATAATTAAAATATACTATTCACCCGTCGCAACCTTCGAACTTCGGCCGTAATTTAAATTAAAAAACTAAACTTCGTATTATCCAAAGTAGCACCAATATTTTTCTAATTTAAATAAATTGTAATAAATTTCAAGTAATTTTGAACGCACCCGTTAAATGTAAAAAGAGGTTCATCAACTAAGCGGAATTTAAAAGCAATAGCGAGTATTTTGACAAAGACACTGACATTTCTGTTGTGTTTTCATAGTAAGACATTGAATGTTCTATTTTATTTATTAAGCATGTGTTTGTGTCAAATGCAAGGTAGTGTGTATAATGTGTTTTTAGTTGATTTTAGGTATGTTTTATGCATTATTTGAAAGAAATATTAGCATTGCGCAATCCTCCTCTACGTCAACTATAACCGTGCGAAATTTCACACTCCTTCACCTGCGGCAAGTATCTTAAAAATATATAGATGTATGTAGATACAATTTTTCGTTAGGGCTAATTTTGGCTTGGACTTTAACGAAAGACTTGGAATACCATAGAAAGTGCACTAGACCAAAACTAACATTTTGGTAATATTATTAAAACCTTTTTATCGTAGTAATGGCCAAGAGTAAAAATGCGCGTCTCGATAACCGCAGGTAAGCCACAGTCCCTGTACCACTACATTGTAAACATAGTCGTACAAAACAATGTATGCTTAGATTTTTAAAACTACGCCACGATTTTAATGCAGTTTTTTAGAAGACAGAGTGATTCAAGAGAAAGGTTTTTATGTATAATATAGTAAAGAAACACTCATAATTTTAGATTTCTGACTTTTAGGCGGAACAAAGTTCGCCGGATTAACTAGGAAATGCATAAACTTGATATTACTTAGTAATATAAGAGTATTCATATGCATCTTTTAACGATGCTTTATTACTGTAAAGCAATTGACAATTACTTGTTATACACATAATTTTGAAAAATTTGAGATTTTCCATAGCGATGGGTCCATTTACTTAGAGAATATGCCGAGGTAAATAAATGGCTAATCATAAATATAAGAAACTGTTTGTTTGTTGGTAGTCAGACGTTAAAATATACTGTTTTGTATTTAATAAATATGGTTCAAACTTGATCTTTCTGAAATGTTTGCCGTAGTTCAGTTGGAAGGTCAATGAAAATTATTTCCAATTTTTTTATGGAGAGTTAGCGAATATTGGGGTACCATTTTTTCGCGACACACGGCACGATATATCTAGTATACTAATATTACGAATAAAAGGGAAAGTATTTTATAACTTCGTCCTCGGCTCGACGACAACGGCTCGACATAACTTTTTCACTCAAATAGTTTATGTGCCGGAGAGCAACATAAACTAATTTTTATCACGAAAAATGCACGGTTCCTGTGGGATTCAAACGTTGCCCTGAAAGAACTTTAATCAAATTTTGTAAAGAATATTTATGGCACAACATGTACGGCGAGAACAATTTTACGTTTTTTTTCTCTTTGGAACATAAATATATTGCTATAACGGAAAACAATAAGCGGTAGATATAGTTTAGTTCGACCGGGGTACCACCGCCAAACTTATTTCTGACGTGAAGCAATTATTGACGAGCATTCCGTTCACGTGATGGTAAGTGGTCAATATCGCCGATGGACATCTATAAGCAATTGCATAAAGAACAGGGGTTCTATTTAAAGACAATTATGGACGGTTGTTACCGCTGTCTTATATAAAAGTGAGCTAGCAACCACACACTTCCACCGAAACGCAAGAAATGCTTCACGCTAGAAATAGGTATGGTGGCGGAACCTTTCTGGTCAAACTACACTGTTTATACCACCTATTTTCGCAATGACATGTTATTTTATCATCTGTCAAATATCTGAATACCATTTGCGGTGACCTCTCGTAACTCGTCAAGAGATGGCGCTACTATTCTGAAACACGCTATCGAAGTATTCTCAGAATCCTGCATATATACAAGTCCGAACGTCTGTCGGAGCACGGCCGCTCCCCAGGCATGATCACCTAGCCTGGGAGATCTCCCTTTGCCAAACTATTTTCAAATATTCCGTGTTTCCGTTACCAAATACCTATTACAGGAGTAATTATCAAGCGCCACTATTAAGTATTCAAACTACATACTCGTATTTACAGTCACGCACACATACAATTGCTTGTAACAATTAATGAAATGATATAATTATTTGAAAACATGTCTGGGATTTGAATTACAGGCAAACACCTCTGAATTCCGTGTTACTCGTGTTACGTGCAAAATGTAAATTTATCTCGCTGTGAGTCAGTAAAAACATCGCTAATGAGCATTCTGTACTCTATTAATAATAATATTACAAATGCAAAAGTTAACTTGTTTCTCTTTCACGCAAAATCCAACCATTAGAGTTTGTCTAATATTGGCACACCGATGTATGATGAATGTGACTGAAACAGGTGGAGCCGCGTGAATAAACTAGTTCAAAGAAGTATAAGAGGTATTTCAGATCACAATCGGCTAACATGTTGAACTGTGAAACCTTTTGTCGTTAGAGGAGACTGGCCGTCAACATATTTTTTTTAAATCCGCAATTCATACCTGTATCCTTTAAGGTAGGTAATCACGTTAGGACGGTCGTACGGACTGTCGCTAGAACTACGGTCGTATGCTACAAGTTCGATTGTGAATGGCTTGGTCCTAAGGCGAACTGTACGACCAAGGTCATGTCGCAGGTCCGTTACTTCAACTTGAACTGTCGTTGCGACAGTCCGTGCAACCGTTGTAACGTGCATGCCCACCTTTACATATATGAAGGTGTATTGTTCGCGTTACTTAAGATGATTATATTTTAAGTAATGCCCAAACCTCCGTCCACTTAGTAAAATGAACGTGTAAACGGACACTTACAAAGAATAAATGTGTAATGTGAAAAGTTTCAGCTCATTCCACTGGTGCCTACCAAGGACCGCTTCATGGCTCATGAAACAAATAGAACTGTCATGAAAAGCTGGAATAGAGTTTAGGTTTTCAGTCGAATTTATTTCAGTTCACATCCAAAGCCGGAAGCTTGCGTTTCCTGTGTTTGCATGTGTATAAAAGGCATTGTGACTGTAACGAATTATGTAAATTTATATAATTAAGCCTGAGAGACAAATTTATTTCTTTACACATTTAGTTACCAAGAAATTAAGTTTGACCTCGTACAGGTATCAGATTCACTGAATGCACTCTTACTACTTTTTATCTCGTTGATGTAGCAAACGAGCATGCAGTCCACCTGATGGTAAGTGGTTACTGCCGCCCATGGACATCTGTTAGCAACTTCGTATAGAACATAGATTCTATTTGAAGCCAATCAAAGATGCATTGCTACTCTCGAGGACAAAGATGGTCGCCTTACATAAAAGTGTGCTGGCAACCACACCCTTCCATCAAAACGCACTGCTTCACGCTAAAAGTAGGTATAGCGGTGGTACCTGCCCACTATATGCTCGTTTACTACTTCAGTGTTATAAAAAACTAAGTTCTCAGGGGTTAGCTCACATTAACGACCTCAGGTAAGACTAAGCTTATATGGCAATACTTATAGATGTCCATTTTCAGTAGTAACTTTTTACTAATATTATAAAATAATAATAATAATATATAAATAATGAAACGTTGAAAGCATTTACAGTCTAAAAACATTATAATTCAAAATAATTTAAAAGTTTTATTCGAAATTAAAACAGTTCTCAGAAATTTTGGCATAAAATTCATTTCCACTCGAAAAAAAGCTTCAAATGCTTGTTTATTAAAATTTCATTAAGTTTTTATGGCGTACGCCTTTGATGTGACCAAGAACCCATTTGATATTTAATATCATAGAAATATATTTGGAAGTTTCTAAAAATACTTTTCACATTAATTATATCAGTAATTGGACATTTAAACGGAAAAAGAAATAGTTGGAAATTATTTAATTACATACAGACAGACAGACGCTGATATGAGCAGGTCCACTTTTATCATTTACAAAATTAACAAATATTTATCAAACTTCCGTAAAATTATAGATTTCAACAATTATAATTGACGGGTGGCTGTCGATACGATATAAATATAATATTTCGTGCTAAAGTAGATACAAAGTTGTTTCTATGTTTATGTACCTAAATAATATTACTATTCTTCAGATAGCAGATTGCTAAAAAATTATTGGTTTCTTTTAGTTTTAATTAATTGGGATTTTGACCAGTCAGGTTTTCTGTTTTTATAATAATTCATTAAATTTAAAGCTTTTATATTTTAGGTCAACATATACCATAGCACAAAAACAATATAAATATTACATGAAAATTTGGTTAGTCAAAGCTTCTAAAATTACATTTGTGAATACAATAATTCCTCATATAAAGTAAATGAACTCTAATAATATGATTCTGATATCTTCTTGAGGAAATCGAAGTCGTTATGATTTATTGGATGTAGCTTTTACGATGCAAGTTTACCATCATGCGAACCAAATTACAGGAAAAGTTAGCACCTAATATTTCTTAGTACGAGCCACTAAGTTTGTGTAGGTATATAGTCTTAGTCCCTGTAGTTCCGGGATCAGAATAGGACTACGGGATCCCCTGCCTGTCGTAAGAGGCGACTAAAAGGGGCTTCCGGGGTCGCGGGTGGCTAGATTGGGAGCTTGAACCGACCAGCCAGGCGATCCGGCGGCATGTGTGGTCGAATATCGTCGTAAAGACTAGACGGAGCGCTAGGCCCAGCCGCCGATCTGGGAGGAGCCCGATTGGGCAACGCGCTCAGAGAATTCCGGTTGCGTTCCTTTGGAGATCCCGAAGTCCTCTTTGTAGCGCTGAGAACGGCCATCGGGGGGGTTTTAGTGTGGTAAAAATCCTACATAACTCTGCGTCACACCCACGGCGTCAGGTACCTTTTGAAGGTTTCCCCCTCGAAAACAAAAAAAAAAGTTCTAAAAACTTTCAGTTAGGCCCTCGTAGTCTTAAGCGAACATTACTTCAATTACTTAAATATATAGGTACGCTGCACTTCGTATCAATTACTATTGCAATCTTAGAAAAGTAGTACGCCAATCTTTCAATCTAAATCACCGTATTACGTCATCTTGCGAAAAATGTTGCGATTAGAAATCTGGGTGACCTCAATTTAGTTACACGAATGTGTTGGTATCGCATTTCAGAAAGCAGTTACTAAAGAGTAAGAGACCGTCACGGCATCGACCTTAATGCGGCTGTAAATAGCCTTACACTAGAATATTTCCAGATCGTACAATGAGTTTAGTTGGATGAAATAATTCTCGCATTTTGCGCGGGTTCAGTTGCAGATTGGCTTTTATATGAGGCGACCATTTTAGTCCTCGGGAGTAGCAACTCCAAATAAAGCTCTATATAAACTTAGAAATGTCCTTTGGCAGGTGTTAGAACCAGCATAGTTCGACCGGTGAGGTGCCAACGCCACACCTATGTCTGGCGTGACGCATTTCTTGCGTTTTGATGAAAGAGTGTACTTGCTGGCATACTTTTATATGAGGGGACCATCTTAGTCCTCGGGAGTAGCAACGCATCTGTGTGTGACTTCAAATAGAACCTATGCTCTGTAAGCATTTGTTTATAGATGTCCATGGGCAGCAGTAACTAGTTTACTAATCAAATAAACAAAATGTCCATCAGCGATACTGACTACATACCATCAATAGTCCTGCTCGTCTGCTACTTATTAAATAATTACCTAGACTGAACAGTAATGATAATACATCGTATTCAAAGGTATAAGAACACTTGCTTGTTCGACTTCAGGAGTCTCCACGGCGTATATTTCTGTCTAATATAATTAGTATTTTACGCTATTAAGCTACTATGCTACTACGCTACTGGAAGGTTGTGGTAAGGAAAATTCGACTAGTAACTAGTAGTAAAGTTAGTCTTCTTAGCAATGCATAAGTTCACTGATCTGAGCTTAGATGTAAGTTTGATTCTATCTCATATATATGAGCAGCAGTTACCACATATCATCCGATAGATTTCATGATCATTTACAACTTCTACAGTTAAAAGAAACGGTCAAGTGCAAGCGGTCATTATTCTATTTGAGCCTTATTTGGTGTTATAGCGGCAACAGAAATACATTATCTGTGAAACTTTCAACTGTATATCTATTACTATATATTAGGATTCATAAGATACAGCCTGGTGACAAAAAGACGAACAGCGGAGTCTTAGTAATAGGGTTTCGTTTTTACCTTTAAGTACCCTAAAAACACGTTGATATCAGCCTAGTTGAGAATAAAACACGAAATAAGGCAGATGCTACTACCGCCCTAAGTATATCTAACCAATAAGAACATCTAACGCAACTTAGGTCTTCAGAAATATTTCTACGGCCTTCAGAATATTTCTACTTCTGAGGAAAAAACCTTTTTGAGAAGCATTTATACCTTTCAATACGTACATTCGTTCGTACTAAATAAAAACCTAATAACAATAAGAGAAGAGCTTGTAAACGTACTAAAAAGATAAGTTTTCTTTCAATATGATTATTGGCGAAGTAAATCTATATCGTGTCTACTCTCTACTAAGGGATGACTTGTTAAAACTATGAACAAGTAAAAAAGTCCCAAATTAGCGTATAATTAAAAGGCTCCGCGTATCTATACATCTATAGCCATACCACACTCTGTATGGCCATAAATATGGTTACATAATAAACCTTACCAATTAAAACAAATAAAGAAAAACCAAATGTGCCATAAAATTTAAAAAATATATTAATAGAAAAATGCTATTACACGTATGACGAATTCTTAAACGATGATTTAAAAATAGAAAAATACAAAAAATATTAATCTGCTTAAGTTATCAGCATTGTATTATAGTGTCTAATTGTCTTTTATTGATAAAGACGAGTATGTGGAGTGCCATACATTTAGAACGCCTTAACCGGCATATTAAATTTTTGGCACCCTTTTTTTAAACATCTTATGCAATCAATATGATTGAACTTAACCCAAAAATTTACTAAATAAAGATCTTTCTTTCTTTTTTTCTATATTTGCAAAAATGTTTAGACGATTGAAGACTACCTAATAATATTTTTTTGTGTCTTTTTGAGTTCTTGTCTGTCTGTATGTTCATTATATTCCTTAACTTGAGGTTACATTCAATCTATGATTTTCTAAAATCCATCCATTCTATCGAAAGCTATTACAAGTTCTTTGTGTTATTTTTTAATCAAAGTTAGGAGAGTTCGTGTGTTAGATGTGATGCCTAGGTCCCTGTAGTTCCGGATATCGCACGATATTTTATGAGGCGGCAAATGTCCTGGCGCGGATTCCGCCCCTGGACATTCTGGCGGAGATGAACGCAGACATTTTTAACAAGATACGCGTTCTCCGCCAGAGGGCTGAACCCCCGAATGAGACGGTCGCAATGCTTCGTCGGAAAGCCAGATGGCAAGCGTTGACGCGCTGGCGGGACAGACTGCGGGAGCCGCAGAACGCGCGTCAACGAGCCGTCAGCGCCAACCTCCCCAGTTACCGGGCCTGGATGAGGAACGGAGGTCGAGTCACCTACCGACTGACACAGATACTCACCGGACATGGCTGCTTCGGTGAGTATCTGAATCGCATAGGCCGGGAGAGGTCCGCAGTGTGTCACCACTGCGGACATGACCAGGATTCCGCGCAGCACACGCTCGAGCACTGCCCATCGTGGGAGTCAGAGCGGCGGATCCTGGTCAACAAGATCGGGAACGATTTGTCCCCGGCGGCCGTCGTCGCAGCGATGGTGCACTCCAGGGACGCATGGGAGGCAGTGACCTCCTTCTGCGAAACAGTCATGTTCGCGAAGGAGGGTGCTGAGAGAGAACGGGAGCGCGCAGATCCCGCTCGGCGAAGGAGCCGCCGGGGCAGACGTAGGTAACGTCCCCCCGGCGCTACTCCCTGTAGTCGGGGAGTAGAATACGGCTACGGTATCCCCTGCCTGTCGTAAGAGGCGACTAAAAGGGGGCTCCTGGGGTTGCGGACGGCTCGAGAGGGAGCTCGAACCGCCCAGCCAGCAACCCCGAGAAGGACGGTGGCATGTGTGGCTGCATGTCGCCGTAGACACCGGAAGATGCAGGGGGACAGCTACATGTCTCTTAAGAGACGAGCCCATGAGGGGTGCTGCGCTAGGGGGTACTGGCGCGTTTTCTTTAGAGGTCCCGGGGTCCCCTACAAGCGCTGAGGAAGGCCACCGAGGAGGTTTAAGTGGGTAAAAATCCCACATAACCCGGAGTCTCTCCTCAAGGATCCGGGTACCTTTTGAAGGTTTCCTCCCCGTCAACAAAAAAAAAAAAACAAAAGTCCCTGTAGTTCCGGGTTTAGAATAGGGCTACGGTATCCCATGCCTGTCGTAAGAGGCGACTAAAAGGGGCTTCCGGGGTTGCGGGTGGCTAGAGTGGGAGCTTGAACCGTCCAGCCAGCGATCCAGGGAAAGACGGTGGTATGTGTAGTCGCATATCATCGTAAAGACTAGACGGAGCGGTGGGCCCAGCCGCCCATCTGAGAGGAGCCCGATGGGGCAACGCGCTCAAAGGATTCCGGTTGCAGTCCTTTGGAGGTCCCGGAGTCCTCTTCGGAGTCTCTCGGGTTTTAGTGCGGTAAAAATCCTACATAACCCTGCATCACTCCCAAGGCGTCGGGTACCTTTTGAAGGGTTCCCCTCGAAAAAAAAGATGTGATGCCTAGTATCTACATCTTTGTATTTCCCGTGATTCAGAGGGCACGTAAAGCCATTAGCTCTTTATGTTATCATTTGATATCAGTCACTTAGCCTTGTTCGAAAGAGATTGAAAACTTAATCTTGATCCCTTGATAAATATTTCTCGTTTTTAATCGCCTTCTACGACATCCATGGGAAAGAGGAAATAACGCTGGAATGAAATTCAAGACCGACTTCCGAACGACACTGTATCTAAGTGAGCTTAGCAATCAAATACCTAAATAAATTAGTAGAGCGCGTTTAGATGTAATAAATTTCCAAGACTACAGCAAATCGAATGTAGGCATCATATTAGGTTTCAGCTCAGGCATCTAACTCGTGACCTAGCATAGTAAGACTTATCTGCAGATTCAATGTCGGCTGAATATTGTATACTATTTGTATAAGCTTGTAATTTGACAGTAATATGAAACTTTCTAGTATAAAAATCGTCGTGGTAATGTGATATACATATGTATTTTCATACAAAAAATACAAATATATAGCAATAAAGCATACAAAAATAGCAATTTACACATGGCAGAACAAACTCTTATACGAGGCTCTTATAAAAATCGTTAGCGTGTTTCAGAGAGGGGTACAGCGCCATCTAGTTGTAGCGCTAACATCTGCTACTGTTACGCATTTTAATTTTGAGTTTCAAATCACGGTGATTCTAAAGAAGTTTCACCTCAAAAATAAATAACGCCATTCGATCTAAATGTTGAAGCATACCAAATTGTGTCGATTTGCATAGATTCAAAAAATTATGCAAACATTCAAATCGTGTCAAAAGGTTTCAGTATGAAGCAGAATCTCGTTTGTCTTCATGTCATTAAGGGATTCAAATATAATCCGAATTGGATTCACAAAATATACCATGCCGATCAAGGACAAGGTGAGTGGAAATTGTTTTTCATAGTAATAATCCGCGAATATTTATCAATACTTTGAGGTCTATGACTTAAATATTAGCACACTTTTGTATGAGTATCGTAATACTACTAATATCATCTAATTGAATAGTTAATAATATATGCTAATGATAATATTATATGAAGCGATCCTTATGACACATATTCATTAGACCTCAAGTTTAAAACCGGCTCGAGTGCTATACGAAGCTGGTGGCAGATTTTTTAACGAATTTGAACCAAACGAGCTTGCATTCCACCATGCGTTCACTACTCCCCATGGACATTTAAAACCAACATCGTTCCGCTAACGAACTATCATCAACCCATTATTGTCCCACTGCTGGGCACGAATCTTCTTTCGGAATGAGAGATTTTTATGCCATAGCCTACCGCGCTGGCCAAGTGCGAATTGATGGCTAACGAACTATTTAAAAGCAACTCGATAAAGACAAGGTATCACGCTAGAAGTAAATACACTGAAGGTGGTAGAACCAGTGTAGTTCGACCGGGGAAGTACCACCGCCACACCTATTTCTAGCGTGAAGCATTTCTTGCGTTTCGATAGAAGGGTGTGGTTGCCGGCACACTTTTACATGAGGCGACCATCATAGTCCTCGGGAGTAGCAACGCATCTGTGTTTGACTTCAGATAGAACCCATGTTCTGTATGAAGTTGATTACAGATGTCCATGAGCGGCAGTGACCACTTACCATCAGGTGGACTGCATGCTCGTTTGCTACTTCAGTCACATAAAAAAAAAACTAAAACTCCAATCACTCAATATATTGGTACATTTATTAACTACCTACTATCAAAGAAAATAAAAGCGTAAAAATAACACTTCCGCGAACTAACCCTTATGAAACTAAAAGTTATCGAAGCACTTAATAACTTTTTATTGTTGTTGTTGACGGCACTGCTCTCGAAGTTACTGACTAGGGATTAAAAGTGATCCGGATCCTACCCTTAAGTTCGAAAGTCAAAAAGTAAAGAGGGTTGCGTTTCGGAAACTTCAGTATGTACTTCCTGTTGTCTGTGACTTTAATGAAGATACGAAGGTTTTTGTGGTAAGATCGTGAATCGTAAATTGGTTGACATCAACCTCATATATAATATTTTGTAATTATTCATTTGTTTATAAACTATCTATATATATACGTGTGAAGTAAGAACTTGTGATCCGTTTTTAAGAAACTTGCCGCGGACGAAGGAGTATGAAATTTTGTACGGTTATAGTTTATGTACGGTTATAGATTGTCATAGCCTAATTTAAATAATCGTAAGTAATATTTAAGTTCTGGGTAATCTCTCTTTCTTTATACATTTATATAATAATACGTGAAGCAGAAACTTGTGATCCGTTTTTAAGATGGTTGCCGCAGACGGGGGAGAATGAAATTACGCACGGTTATAGTTGATGTAGAGAAGAGTTATGCAATGCTAATATGTATTTTTTTAAATAATGCATAAAATCAACTTAACATAACACATTACTCGCACTACCTTGCATTGACACAAACACATACATAATAAACAAAATAAAACTTTCAATATCTTACTATGAAAACACATAACGTCAAAAATGACAGATGTCTTTGTTAAAATACCCGCTATTGCATTTAAATGCAGCTTATTTAATAAATATTTTTTACTATTAATGCGTGCGTTCAAAATAACCTAAAAAATATTACAATCTATTTAATTAGAGAAATATTGGTGCTACCTTGGACGATATGAAGTTTAGTTTTTTAATTTAAATAACGGTCGAATTTCGACCGTTGCGATGGGTGACTGTGGTGGTTTATATTAAAAGCTAAGGATAAATTTAGAGTTGCCATAATCATCGATAAAAAAGAATATAATGTTAACCAACGATGACAAAAGTGACAAAAAATTCAAATTCGTACACAAAATACAGAATTAAAACAACGAATTCAAGTTTTTTTGACACTAAAATTAAAGTTTGCGTTTCTGTACGAAATCCCTAGGAGAAGAGCCTAGTCTTTAAAATAAATTACTTCTTTTGATATTTTATATTAAAACTTAAGTCTGGATAAGACACCTATGAAATGAGAACATGAATTCTGAATACGTAATTTTAAATTAAAGTTATGGCTTTTTCTTTTTACCATTGAAGCCGTACCGTACCTTAATAACTTGCAACGTACTAATTTTTCGCTCTACATGGATGATAAGATGATATTAAAAACAACGTGGAATGGTAATAAAACTCAACCGGAAAAACAACCATCCCACTTATTTCTAGTTTATGTAAACAGTTGTAAGCCGCTTTGTTCTGTTTGAAGGCCAAAGTAAGGGAAAGACATATACGAGGCACTCTTTGTAAGGTAGAACAATGATTCGCGCGTGAAGGTACCACCACCACACCTATTTCTAGAGTGAAGCAGTTCTTGCGTTTCATTGGTAGGATGTGGTTGCCAGTTCACTTTCATATAAGGCGACCATCTTAGTCATCGGTCGTTACAACGAATCTGTGATTGACTTCAGATTGAAGCCTTATACTATATGAATTTGCTTACAGATATCCACGAGAGTCAAACCCACTTACCATAGAGTGAACTGCATGTACGGTTACTACTTAAAACTTCTCTCGACAACCCATTATTATCTCACTGCTGGGTCTCCTCTCCGAATGAAAGAGTGTTAGGCCATAGGTCATCGCCCTGGCCAAGTGCGCATTGGTGGACTTCACACACCTCCAAGAACTATTT
Organism: Spicauda simplicius; assembly: GCA_949699795.1. Lineage (NCBI taxonomy): Eukaryota > Metazoa > Arthropoda > Insecta > Lepidoptera > Hesperiidae > Spicauda > Spicauda simplicius. The sequence goes on from OX453066.1 coordinate 7,283,576, forward strand.
TTAAAGAACTCTCGGGTGTGTAGATTTCCTCACGATGTTTTCCTTCACTGAATAACAATCATAATTAATTCCTAATACGCACATAAATCAGTGGTGCGTGCCTGGGTTTGAACCTTGGACCTCCCGATTCAGAGGGCAAGTTTCAACCATTAGGCTATCGCTGATATCACTTAATACTTATAAGCTAATAATAATAAATAAATAAATAGAAGAACCAAACACCCACAAAGTCTAAAACACGTTAATCAAAATAATATACAGCAATGGGTATTATTTACAGACTGGATTACATAAAATGAAGTACGAGGAAATTTAGAATTAATTAATGCAGCAACAATTATTTTCGTCGGTATACGCTTCTCTATTACAGGATGCTTTAATTACCTTGCTTTCTGTTAACTCCGTTTTGTGAAAGCTTCTACACGTACTAAGTTTTGCAGGTTTTATTGCGGAAATCTCGGAATCAAAGATTTTTTAAAAACAAAAATAAAAGTTACACAAATACTTGTCGGAAATGGCGGTATTGTGGCAACACCGGAACGCCAGCGCCATCTAGTGGCGTTCGGAGAAGTTAGGGTTGTACCAGTTTAATGGCTGACACCTGACACATCAGTCTATCGTGGACGGTCGGCCGAAGCAGACAACTCTAAAATCATCCCGCGTTCTTAGGGCTACGATTACTTGCCTACTTAATTTAGTTTGATTAATTCAGTGATTGTAACAAATTTAATTCGGCAATATACTGTGTGTTAAAATCAAGTCTGCAATTTATTCTCGTGCTAACATTCCCTATCAGAGTATCGGTTATCCTGATACGATGAGCGAAAAAGAACCACCCCCTCTGTCATACTTGATATTTCTGTACAAATCTGAGACAAGTTACGAAAATAAACCAGCAAAAGTAATAAACAAACAAATGGAACAGTAAACAAGGATCGGAAAGGCTAATTATAAAAATAAGCAATTAACAATAAAACCTTGAGGAGTTGTTTAAAAATAATCATTGAGTTGAAATTTTGTATAAGCTTACGGGAGCACTTTCAGCTTGTCAATTACAACCTTATTTTTTATAGTACCATTTGATCAGAACATAACAAGATCTGGCAAGAAACTTGTGGGCTTGTCCTTTTTTTATATAATTTATATACTTTTACAGAATATATTTTACATGGCAATAAAAGCTCCGGTAACTTGCCTTACATTTGGCTAAAATTGAGATTTTTTTGTCAAGATGCACTGCACTTTATCAATTAATTAACTTTTGAATTATGTACATATTATTGTTCATTCAACAAATTTCATTGTAAAAGCTTCTATTCTGACCCATAAATTATTATCCTATCAAAAACAGTTTCACTGTAAAAATAGCACCAAATTCAAAGTCATAAAATTGTTGAAAAACAATCAAAAATTTTACAAAAAGTTATGAAATACAAGCACAAAAAACCCAAGTTATGATTTTTTGATAATTTAATATTGAAAAAGTTTTGTTGCAACCTTAAAACTTAACAAAAATCGAACTTGGCGTGCGTCCTTCAGTACCGCAAATTTGCTTGGATGTATTGCAAGTAATTTCTCAATACCGTTCTTATTCCTTTACTTTCATTTTATTTATCTTCGTGGGAAGTGCGAGATAATTTTCATCTGAGTCAGTAGATACGCTGCATTCTTACAAGTAGAACATACTGAACACAGAAAAATTTATTCCAACATATTTTCAGCTTCATCTAACTCAAATCGTATCCATTCAGTTTTCGATACTACCTATTATGTAATATTGACGTGATAATTATACATAAGTAAGTTATACTGCTCAGTTACTGCCCAGGAATCCGCATCTGCTCACTCCATGTATTTGTATATCTATATTCACAAATGCATAAATACAAATACATGGAGTGAGCAGGTAGGTACTAGTTCCTAAACAGTTACAGTGTATTTTACCTTACCATTAAAGTATTATGAATGGATCCTAAAAAAATGAAGTTCTCAAGGACGCACACCAAGTTCGATTTTTGTTAAGTTTTAAGGTTGCAACAAAACTTTTTCAATATTAAATTATCAAAAAATCATAACTTGGGTTTTTTGTGCTTGTATTTCATAACTTTTTGTAAAATTTTTGATTGTTTTTCAACAATTTTATGACTTTGAATTTGGTGCTATTTTTACAGTGAAACTGTTTTTGATAGGATTTTACATCTTTTTGTAAAGATTTTTTGACTTGTTGATAAGATAATTAAAAATTGTGGATAGTCAGGAAGTTATTGGTTTTACCCCGTTTTACATAAATCGAGTTTCCAATCGAATTTCGATGTTCAGACGTCCGAGGAAGGTTCTCCTATGATTTTTTTATGATGTTGTGTTTATGTCTGTATGTACTTATATATATATAAATATGTAATACCTCTCATAACTTTGCCCAATTTCATCGCGATTAGCACTATTCGAGAAGGCTTGTCTGAACTTAGATTTTAAAGTATATATGAATAAATTACCAAAATATCCCTACTAATATTATAAATGCGAAAGTAACTCTGTCTGTCTGTCTGTCTGTCTGTCTGTCTGTCTGTTACTCTTTCACGGCAAAACTACTGAACCGATTTTTATAAAATTGTGTACACAGATAGTGGTGACCTTGGGATCCATTATAGGCTACTTTTTATTTCAAAAAATGGGTTGAAAATGTTAAAATTGAGCATAAATGTTTGTATGGTAGTTCGTTTTTGACTAAGAGCTGTACTATTATTTACGTCAAGGGGTATCATAGATTTGATTAAAAACTTATGTGAATAATAAAACATTAAAAAATATTGATTTTGAGTCGACAACATATATTCGTAAAACTCGGTATGTCGTGAATTTTGTTATATTCCAATGCAAATGACAATCTCCATATTGGCTTTTGACATAGAGGTGTAATAATAATTCCGTCAAGGGGTATGATAGATTTGATTAAAAACTTATGTGAACAATTAAACATTAAAAAATATTGATTTTGAATCGACAACATATATCCGTAAAACTCGGTATGTCGCGAATTTTGTTAAATTCCAATGCAAATGACAATCGCCATATTGGCCCTTTCGCCTGGACGTCATCGTGAGTTCGTTCAGAAATAATACATATAAATTGGTAACAATTAATTATCATTCAAATAGATGTGATAAATTTGATTTAATTTACCCATAATATGGGTTTATAATATGAAAATGTATTTATAATGCGAAAGATACGATTATAATTACGAGGAATTCCCGATGAGTTAAATATTAGGTATACTTGCGCTATCACTGTTCTGTTGAATTATGTTGAATGAACATTTGATAGATGGCGTTATCTACAATACAACTTCGAAGTAATATCGATAAATTAAATGTTGATGTTGAATTACTAATAATAATTCCGTCAAGGGCTAAGAAACACTGGTTTGCACACTTGATTATAAAATAAATCCACGATAGCATATTTATATCTCTTAAGGTTAACTCACAATAATTATTTTTATGTTCCATATTTTAACTAAAAATAATACGTTATTTTCGAGTCTGTTGTCTTTTGTTCAGTATTAATCCATATGTCGTCGTCAACCCATTATTGTCCCACTGCTGGGCACGGGTCTTTTCTCAGAATGAGAGAGTTTTAGGTCATAGTCCACCACGCTGGCTATTTGCGAATTGGTGGACTTCTTGTGGAATCCTTATGTAAATAAATGCATTCGTTAGTTTCGTAATTTTAATAAAGATCAAAATTGTTTTTTACACTGTATGCATCAAATAAATACGTTTAAAGTCATTAGAGATATCAAATTATATAACTTCATTCAAAGGGTACGATAATAAAATTCCGTCAAGGGGCAAGATAGACTTGATTGAAAACTTATCTCAATAATAAAACATTAAAAAATATTGATTTTGAGTCGACAACATATATCTGTAAAACTCGGTATATCGCGACTTTTGTTTATCGCCATATTAGCCATTTTGCCCTGATGTCATCCTGATCCTTAGTTCATTATGAAATAATAGATACCTATAAATCGATAACAATTAATTATCATACAAATAAATGTGATATAAATTTGATTTAATTTACCCACAATATAAAATTACGAGGAATTACCGATGAGTTAAATATTAGGTATACTTGCGCCATCTATCCTGATCTATGTTGAACTACTATGTTGAATTACATTGAATGCGATAGGTGGCGTTATTTACAAAACAACTACGAAGTCTATCGATAAATTAAATGTTGATGTTGAATAGGTACTAATAATTGCATCAAGGGCTACGAAACACTGGATTGCTACCTTAAATATAAAATCAATCCGCGATAGTATATCTCTATAACTTATGGTTAAGTCACAATATTTTTTTTATGTTCCATATTTCAACTAAAAATATTACGATAATAATTTCGAGTGTGTTTTCTTCTGTTCGGTATTAATCCTTATATAAATAAATGCATTCGTTAGCTTTTACACTATATGCATCAAATAAATACTTTTAAAGATATTAGAGATTTAAAATAATAAAGATGTGTCTCTCGGCAGGGGTAGGTAACCGTCTCGCTCGCGCATGCTAATACATGCCGGCCGCCGATGCGTGTGCATTATTAGAGTAATCTGACCACTTGATAGTGTCCAGTGTTGAGTAGGACACGAATGTTAAATAAGTTTGTAAGAATAGCGTTTTTTTGTACTAGACCAGTACAAACATTGCACTTCACCCTGCAGCATAACCCTGAAAATTTTTAAACATACTGCGGAAAAGTTAAAATCAATCTTTGTAATCTCGATGCGTTTTGGTTTAAATGTGGAGCAGGATTTGGTTTACAAGGTGCTTCTTGGTATTGTGTGACCACTAAGATTGTTAATTAATTCAAAGAAAGGCGGTTCACAATGTATAGAAAGAAATCATTTATATTAAATTTACACAAACAAACTTTACACAAAAATTATTAGTAATTATGGGCATATTAAGTATATGAACTACTACTTATAGGTTTTTAAACAACATATTACTGATTGTCAAATGGGCCAAAACGTAGGAATCCATAGATCGTTCTAAAGTTAATTTGACAGATGTTAGTTTAAAAAAATAAAACGTACAAAATTGTAAATTATTGTTTTCTTTGTTTATATAAACATTGATATCGAAGACATGTAAACTACCGCGCTTACAACACAAGTAAAGAAATACAACATAAAGATTCTTGACTGGATAGGAACTGAAAATAATAGCACTATATGACATAAAAACTACAAAGGATACCTACTGGTGATAAAGTCTGAGGAAAAAAGAATGTAATATTTATGAGACAGAAAACACAGAAGGAAGTCACATAACAGCCATATCACTTATATTTTTGGAGACGTTTGGTGTGAGTAACTTCTTTTCCATCGTGGGCTTTACTAGCGCTTGGAGCTGTCTGCAACGAAGAGGCAGGTACCGGCGCTCTAGGGATAGCATCAAGCTTCGCCACCTGGTTGTGCGAGCCATCCAGTGCTAATGATGACCCATCTCGGCCCAGCAATTAGTGACTCCAAACAACTGTCTAGCCCGCATGAAAACACTGTGGCGGCTCTTCGCCAGGAACTCGGATTGTGTAACACCTGAACCTTTTAAATATGATAGTGATTGTCACTATGGAAACATAAAATACTAATTTGTTGTGATTTTAATAGATTCTAAATTAATATTTCATTAAATATTTCAGTACCTAAGAGATGGATATTTGTCACACATTTTTTTTGCTAATAAGAGGAACTGGCAACAAATATTTAATGGGCCACCTCATGGTATGCCCTAATTGTACCAGGAAGGAGGAAAATGAGGTATCATATTATTGTATCTGAGAATCCACTATGATTGAATTTAACTTCTACTGCAATATTTCTGCTAACAGTTAATTTGAATCGCCAGATTTAGTATTTATATTATTTTTTACAATAACTATTAAAGTATAAAACGAGCAGTAAAAAGTCCAGTGGTAAGTGGCCACTGCCTCTAATAGACATCGGCTATTAATCTCTCATAAAAATGTTTTAGGTTATAAGAACCAAGTATGTTTGCCATTCCTGCTGGGTGAGGTCTGGTTGAATGTTATGTCAACATACTTAGAATCTAGTCAACATTTGGAGAACATGCAGCACAAAGAAAATGTACAGAATGATGACAACATACAGTATGAACACACAATTTTACTAAGCGTGCCAGATATTCCTAATTCTGCATGCAGCACTTGCCCCACAATTATACACAAATAATGTTACCAAATCAAAGCAAGTTCCATATAATTCTTCTCATTGCATATTTGCCAGATGTGATAATAGTTTTTTTTTTTTTTAATCCCCAGCTATATTAAAAGAATTCTATTAAATGATGAAAGTAATAACATACCTTGTAGCGTTGTGTGGGAATTGAATCTTGATTCAAATGAGTGGGATTTATTGGCCCATGAAAAAAGTTGAATTCATTACATATTACTGTTTTATTTTTACAGGTGAAGAATAATAAGTGTTAGAATAACTTCGCTACTTAAAAAAAGGATACTTTATTATTATTTAACTTTGTATTTTAGATTGCAGATTGATGTTAAGAACAAAACAAGTATCCTTGAATAGGTAGTTATATTCTAAATGATGGGTTTATAACTGCGATAAGACTATTAGATCCGTTAATTAAAAAGTGAAATGCATAGACGAGAGAAAATTGGTTATTAATGACAATATTTTTAGTTTCAAGTTTAAAGATTTATAATTATGCTTAAAGTCAATTTGAACTTAAATACCATACCATAAAATATAAATGTTAGTAATGGTATTAGTGTCTGGATTTATCTAAAAACAAAAATAAGCTTGACAATTTTGTATTCATTTTAAAATCTGACCATTCTCTGGCGAAACGCAGTTTGCCAGTCAGCTAGTAATCTATATTTTCATATAATATCATATTATTTAAAATAAGAATTGATTGTTTGCTCTGCTGGATGAGGTCTAATTGGCAATATGTTCATCTCCGTTATGTCAACCTTCCGTCAGGCAACATGTAGTATGAAAATAATATACAGCATAAATAAAATATACCTACAGCATGAAGACAACCATAGAAGAAGCAGGAACTCGCAATTTTACTAGTAACTTGGGAGTTCAACATAAGTAATAATCTTTTTCAGAATAATTTCATATTAAATAAAGATATTCTTGAATGGCTTTCATTTGTAGTACACCCTTCAAATCAGCATTTAGAGAATTTGCGAATAAGTTTATATACTTATAATCTTTTGACCGCCCGGCTTTATATTCAGTAGTCATGCTCCTAGTGCCCGGCATAGTGAATCAAAAAATGAATACCTACAACAAATCTTTTTGACAAATTAATTGCTTATCCCTCGCTAAGCAATTAATTTGTCTATTTTTTTTTTTATGATAGGTACAAATGATATTTGCTTGTTGTGTTAATTAATTACTAAATAGCTACAGTTTATGCTACTTCGCTCAAAATACAATCAGTGTTAAAATATACGTTGCCATTTTTATTTTTTAGTAGTCCAGACATTTTTTATTATTATTATGTCTACTTGCAACGATAAACGTAAAATTGTAATAGCTGTTTTGATTCTAAAATGATGACAAAATAACTGAAGAGAAATAAAATATGCATAGCGATAAACACCTTTGTCAATAAGGCAAGACTAGAAAGCTCATTCTTATCAAACTGGACTACAAAAACCAAATAGTACGATATGAGCAAGCACAAACTATTAAAGTATTAAAGTAAAAGTAAAAAACTATTAAAGTAAAGCACGCTTTCGCTTCGTCTCTTCGTACACTTTCCTACTATGGTATCTATCATACTACGCATTCAATTAAACGATGTACTTAATAAAAAAAGTTCCAACATATTCCATTCAAGTTCCTACGCACATCTCTTCCTTTGATACGAGTATAAATTCTTCTAATTCGTCACCATTTGAATTATTATAATTCTTAACTTCATTACGTTTATTAATTTATATAATGTTTACCTATGAAAAAATCTTTTTGGTAGTAAATGTAATGGTTTGAGATTCACTAAATGTCAAGCGATGTGTAAACGACTTTGACGTTCACTGGATGTCAGGTTTTCATCGCGCGAAAGCGAAAAGTCTAAGAATTGGGGGCACTATGGTTTGTGCTATCGAATTTTATTAATTTCAAATGTAATTCATTACAAAGTCAATTGTAATTAATTGATATCACATATATGAATTATAATCTACTATTATAAAATATTATTTGAGGATAATACGCTGTGTGTAAGTAATAAAATTTCATAACCTACAAATAACTGCTCCTATTACAGTAAAGACATACTCGGCTTGTCTGACTTTGAACTTTGGTGTCAGACTCGACCGAGTCTGTGAATTAATTTTGTAAAGACGAGTAACACATTGTGTTTAATTATTTACTTGGTGTAGCGATGGTGCCTCTAGAGATGTACCCTAAAGGGATAATTATAAATATTCTTAGCTACTGGTTCCTTCAGTTAATTCAAATATACTAGTCACCCGTCGCAACGGTCGAAATTCGACCGTAATTTAACTCAAAAACTAAACTTCATATTCTCCAAAGTAGCTCGAATATTTCTCAAATTCGATTAAATTGATTTTCAAGTTATTTTAAATATATGCTTTTAAAGTAAAAAGAGGTTTATTTAACTAAGCTGCATTTAAAAACAATAGCGGGTATTTTGATAAAGACATCAAACATTTTAGACGTTATGTGTTTTCATAGTAAGACATTGAATGTTTATTTTGTTTATTATTTACTTGTTTGTGTCAAATGCAAGGTAGCATGTGTAATGTGTTTTTAGACGATTTTAGGTATCTTTTATGCATTTGTTTGAAAAAAATATTAGCATTGCGCAATCCTTCTCTACATCGCCTATAACCGTGCGTAATTTCATACTGCTGCGGCAAGTATCTTATAAACGAATCTCAAGTTTTTGTTTTACGTATTAATTGTTTCTTCAGTTAATTCAAATATATACGTTTACATTATACCAACCCTGCACTCAATAGTATATTTCAATCAAATTCCATTATATACCCCTTTTCATGGACCTAACTGAAAACAACTAAAATCACAAATCTACAAATTTTAATACAAAACATAATTAAAATGTTTCAAATAATACTAGCATGTGTCAAGTAATCTTGAAATGTCTAGATGAGACATATGTGACCTAATTTCAGGAATGAATGAATTCTGACTACGAAGTTGTACCGTTCTTATATTCCCACTCGTCATTGTTTTCAGAACATTTCTGTTCCGACATTTTATATGAAGATTATATGAAGTGCTTAAACACTTGCTCTATTTCAAGCGATTTACGATTTCGATGAAACTAAATTTAATTACCAGAGAAAACAGACTGTCAGGGGTATGTTATATATACTGAAATTATTGATTCATTTATTTACATACAATTAATGTAAACATAGATAGAAGTGCCAATTGGTTTATATATGTGACAAAAAATGTCAATACTCAGACTCCCATCCACTAAGTCAGAATATTTATGTATGGGTATTGGTATTTATGTATTTAAATACTTTAAATAACCTACATTTTCACGCTAACTTTTTGATCCATAAATAAGATAGTCATCTTAAGTCCTGGAGACTAGCAATAAACGTTGAGTAACTTAAGAAAGAACCCCAGTTTTATATTTGTATTGTTTATTTAAATTATTGTAATATTTTATATTTCTATTTTGTATAGTATCATTGTTTTATTATTTTTATGTATTAATTTGTTATATCGTTTGCTTGTATTTGTTTATTACTTTCCATATGCCTTTGTAGCCTGAAATAAATAAAAAATAAAATATATGAAATCGCTTATGTCCATGGACGGCAGTGACCACTGACGACCAGGTTGACTGCATACACATTGCTATTTCATCTTATAAAAAAATCTTACACAAAAAAGAAAGGTTCTGAAAATTAGGATAAAAAAGTCACAAAACGTGCCACGGTTTTATTTATGACTAGCTCGTAGTTATTGCAGCTAATAAGCTAGACTTTGAAATGATAAAGGAATTTAATACAAAAGGTGGTACAATCCTTTGTAATACTACGCTAGCACCATGACAATCAAAGAGAATATATGAACTGTAGAGTAGATATTGTCAAGACTTATACAAAATCTTTCACCCCGCTTCACTCTATGTCTGATTAAATTACGGTGGAAAAATTCGAACCAATTCACTACCAATTGGTAATAACTCGTGGGTGAATCTTTGCTGTCTCTAACTGGTCGATTTTGAGGGTCCCGAAGGGTAAAAACGAAACCCTATTACTAAGACTTCTCTATCCGTCTATGTGTCACCAGGTTAAATTTCAGTAACTGTGATTGCTAGAGAGTTGAAATTTTTACAAATGATTTCTGTTACCACTATAACTACGAATACTAAAAACAATAAAATAAATATGTAAGGAGGCTCCCATACAACAAACGTGTTTTTTTTTTTGCAGTATTTTTAGATAATGGACCAGAACCCGTAGTGCGCGCTTTCGACTCACAGTTAGCTGTTTTTTTTGACACTCCATTCCCCATAATGTCATTGTCATGTTATTTTCATTACAAATTTTTATCTGACTTGCGGTGTACTTACTTATATATGTATCATTATTCGGATAAAATCTTATTTTTAAAAGGAATTTTACGTACCTGATTCAGCTGAAATTTAGTATAGACGCTAATTTAAGATGAGAATGCATGCTTAGCTGTGTGACATTGATTTACGTGTCTCATAGTCTCGTTCGACGTACGTATTGAAGTTTGTGAAAGAATATGTTTCCACGAATCGTTCTCATTGCGTATATAAATGTACGGATAACAATTACAGAATGGAGAACTAACAATATTTGTATACTGAGTGTGTAAACAAGAGCAGATAGACATAAACCACGTGCAACGTCAAACGCATAATGCCTCAATAAGCTTTTGACAAAGGCTTTGGAACCGGTCTAATTTAGATAATAGTGCCCATTTGCACAAAGATAATTAGTTTAGTTAAATTAAATATCAATTAACTAGGTATGAACTAAACATTGTTCCTAATACACTAACTATATGTACCAGTTCTTAACATGAGTTCATTGCATTTCCACAAAGCAATCATAGTATACAAACTATACGTTCTGGACCGGAATGGAGTCGTCAAAAAGGGGCGTCCGGGGTTTGCAAGGTGGTAAGAGTGGGAGTTCGAACCTTCCGGCCAAGCGACCGGGTAAGACGACGGCAATGTGTAGCCACATTCTGACGTAAACAACTGAAGGCACGGTGAACGCAAATCCTCACTGGAAAGAGCCCGAATGGGGCATCGCGCTCGGAAGGATCCGGTTATGATCTATTGAAGATGCCGCAGTCGTCCACGTAGCGCCGAGATCGGCCACCTCTTAGTGAGGTATATATCCCATAATCCGACGTTGCTCCCACAGCGGCAGGTATTCCTCTCGTCAACCCATTATTGTCCCACTGCTGGGCACGGGTCTTCTCTCAGAATGAGACAGTTTAGGCCATGGTCCACTACGCTGGCCAAGTGCGAATTGGTGGACTTCACACGCCGCCGAGAATTTTTTTTTTAAAGAACTCTCGGGTTAGGTATTCTTACGATGTTTTCTTTCACCGAAAAGCAGCGATAATTAATTTCAGAGGATTAAGTTTGAACGCCCTACGAAACAAAAATCGTATAACACTGCTGTCATTAGCCAGAAATAAAGGTGGCACTGGTGCTTCCGACGCCGAAACACAAAGAGCTCCACCACCTGTATGTCAATATTTATTTATTTTGTGATTTAATACTCTTAATACGATACTCAATTGCGATGTATGAGCGAGAACCTTAACAATGAACGTTTTGAACGAAATAAACTCGTATTATTTGTCTCTCGCTTATTTGGCGTGTGCCGTGTCGTAACGGTGTCGATCACAAATAATAAATCTACCGCGCCGTGTCGTGACTTGCCCTGTGAAAAAGCGCTCATTATGTTTATTTATCAAACAGTTCCATTGATATATTTTATTGCCATTCTCATTTGTTTAACACGGCTTAATTTATTAGTAACTAGCGTACCTCACACCTCACACTGCATCGAGAATACAGGTCAGTGAAACGTTCAATTGACCAAAAACTGATCCGGTATAATTGACACAACCGTACTGCACCATGTCCCAATTTAGGAATGTACAGTACACAGTGCGGAATGCTTAGCCTCATTGAGCAGATGGAGCTTTGAAAAAGGCTTTGAAAATTCGGTGTCCGAATACAAAATAGATGTCTATGACAGTTTGAATTTTGTGACACGCGTCGCTGGCAGCCTGAATTTCAATGAAATCGGTTTTCGATGTACGTAGTATGTCGAATTGGATTTGGTTTATGGCAGGTTAAAGTTAAACTGATTTGTCCCGATTAATACACAGTATCAGTTCAAACCAAATTACATCGAGCGAAAATGCTGCAATACTATATTAAAATTGAGTTACTATTTTTATAAGGATTAAAATTATTTAAATAAATAATGAAAATCGCGTTATTAGTGTTATTAAACATAAGTTGATCATCATATCACTTCATATTATCCAAATTAGCACCAATATTTCTCTAATTTAAATAATTTGTAATAATTTGCAAGTTATTTTGAACGCAACCGTTAAATATAAAAAGAGGTATAACTAGCTAAGCCGCATTTAAAAGCAATAGCGGGTATTTTGACAAAACATTGACATCCTTCTCTACGTCCACTATAACCGTGAAAATTTCGTACTAACCCGTCCGCGGCAAATTAATTAAAAATGCACCAAAAGTTTTTGCTTCTTTTTGCCAGTAGTTAATTTTTTTTTATTTGACTGAACTAGCAAACGAGCATGCACTCCACCTGATAGTAAGTGGTCACCGCTGCCGTATTTTCATACAGAACATGGGTTCCATCTGAAGTCAATCACTGATGCGTTGCTACTCCCGAGGACTATGAAGATCGCCTCATATTAAAGTGAGCCGGCAACCACACCCTTCCATCGAAACACAAGGAATGTTTCACGTTAAAAATAGGTTTGGCGGTGGTACTTCCCCGGTCGAAATACACTGGTTCTACCACCTTCAAATAAATAACAATTAGTGTAAAGTTCAGTGCGTAACGATATAGTTGTTGTTGTGTGTACACATCAGTGATGTAACGAAGGTTATAATTTGAACATTCGCGAATGCGAATGCGAATTTTGTTTTGTTTTTCAATTGGTATATCTGGCCGGAAGATGTAGACAACACAGTTTGACTTATCTAATATATAAAATTCTCGTGTCACAGTTTTTGTTGCCATACTCCTCCGAAACGGCTTGACCGATTTTTACCAAATTTTATATGCTTATTCAGTAGGTCTGAGAATCGGCCAACATCTATTTTTCATACCCCTTAAGGGTTGTCCACCCTTAACATTTTTTTTTATTTTTTATATGGCAAAAAACGTTTGTCGGGACAGCTAGTTATTGTATAGATTTGACGACCCCATATTCCTACAAGTCTTGTTGATGCAAATAATCCTTATATCGTTGTATGTGAATATGGACTATAAAGATATGCTAATCTACCACCAACGGTGTCTCCCCGCCACCGCTATTTCGCTGTAACCACGATCCATAAGTTCCTTTAAACTATTATATTTACTTACACTACATAATTGTTCAGAACATCCATAGTTTTCCCTCAAATTCTACGCGATCAATCTAGAAATCTTATTTACTAATTACCGATCATCAATTGTCGAATTATATTCAAACAATTGACCCGGCGCACATCGTTCCGCCTAAAATTCAAAAATCTAAAGCTATCAGTGTTTCTCTACTATATTATAAATGTGTTATACATAAGAACCTTCCTTTGGAGTCACTCTATCTTTTAAAAACACTGCATTGGATTCCGTAGTGTAGTTTTAAAGATCTGAGCATACACAGGAACATACAACGAGAAGCGACTTTGTTTTATACTATGTAGTGATCTAAGTTTACTGCCACATTAATTTTCTTCGACTTATAGCTGTATCGATCGGATTGTATGTCACTGATAAGTGTACTCTGAATTATATTGAACACATGTTGTTACGCATAATTAATACACAGAACGGTGCCAAATCTATTGAATTAATTTGTTTGTCGATTGTTACATAGTACCTATCCAATTAGACACAACGTATTATGTGTTTACTATAAGATATTGTACATCAAACTTTTGAAAAAGACGTATTTACTAATAATTTTTCTAATCTTAAGCTTTATCTTCTATCTATATAATCTTAATTATCTTATCTTATCTTTATAGTCGTTACTCACCTTTATAATCTAGAGAACAACAGCAGCTGCTTCAAAATATTTTAGATAGGGTAGTGAGTGTAATGTATTTTTAGTTGATTTTATATATATTTTATGCATTATCTGAAAAAAATATTAGCATTGCGCAATCCTTCAAAACGAATCACAGGTTTTTTCTCCACGTATGAATATATAGATAAATGAGGAATAAAGGAAAAATGTATAAGATACACACCTCACCTAAATATTTGTTATGTGGAGCAGTTCTTGCGATTCGATGGAAGGAAGTTGCCGGGTCACTCTCTTATGAGGCGATCAGTGGTCAGGAGTAGCAAAGAATCTGTGTATTTATATATAATTTTTTATACAGATGTTCCTGAGCAGCAGTGGCATTTTTCCATCAGTTCCGCTGCATGCTCGTTTGCTACTACAATCTTATATACTCGTAAAACACGATTATGTATGAAATGAAATGAAATGAAATGAAATGTCTTTATTTTGTAAAGGCCTACGGGGGCACTTACAAATTGTCAGTTACATTTTTTTTCTTACACTACCACCGGATCGGAATACGACCTCAACTGAGAAGATCCGGCAAGAAACTCACCGGGTTTGTCTTTTTTTCTTATTTATATTCATTGTTTTAATATTATTACAATCATGTTTTTTTTTTACATGGTAATGAAAGTTAGCTCCAGTATAATTATTATATACATATTTACTATACTTAGTATATACATATTTTACTATAAACAAAACAAGTAACTGGTAAAACAGGCCGTAACACTTTCAATTAAACTCGGAAGAACTCAGTTCGGCGCTAATAAACCTAATTTACTAAGAACAAAGTACCTTTTAACCTCCTTTAATAAACTTTGTTGGATGTATTTTTCAGTACAAAAGAAATGCCCGAACTTCCAAACTCCGAAATTTAAATTTTCAGCCGATATTAAAGTAACTAAGTTATTGTTTACTAATGCGCGACAAGACATCTTTGTGAATTTGTAATATTGTTCATTTATAAGAAAATGTGGATAATAATTATACTGTTTTTTGAGCGTATGTATATCAGTACATATGTATGTTTTTTCTTTCAAATATTACAGCCTAGATGCGTATTAATCGTAGGGAAGAGAGAAATAAATTCTAAGCGCGAGTCGAAATTACACAAACGGGTTCTGTGTCACCAAATATTCAACTTTTTTTATTTTTGGTCTGTTCTATAGCAGTTATAGTATAGTATAAGCACGTATTGTGAAACCGAAAAACTTTGACAAGTATGGGATTTTTAATGGGGACCTTGTATTAATTCCTTTTTGAGTTAAAAGCTGTATTTTGAATTTTTTTTAATAACTGTCATAGCAAATATTATTTGCATCCTACCTTTTCTTCTTTTCATCTCCACTTTAACTCTGCACTGTAAGGTTGTATGAAAGAAATCGCTGATTACCAATAAAACCGATTTTTTAATTATTGTTTTTGTTTTGTTCTATACAAGAAACTGTAATATTGTTATTTAGAACTAGCTGTACCCGCGGCTCCGCCCGCGTTCAAATCAATGTATCACAAAGTTGTACCCATTTCACCCCCTTAGGGGTTGAATTTCATAAAATCCCTTCTTAGTGAGCACTTACGTCCTTAAAAATTTGTAACTCCTAGCACTTGTAGTTTCTGAGATTTCGTGATGAGTGAGTGAGTGACCTTTCGCTTTTATTTATATAGATAAGCAACACAACATGGTTTATTGTATGTGATATCGCTTGTAATTCCTATGAATATTCCCTGTTTGAAGTATGATCGGTAGTAGTGAACTGTGAATGTCTCTGTACTTCGCAGATGGGTTAAGCTGCTATACGGGTATCCTTTGAAGCAGGATTTAGACTATACTCGCTAAATCACTCATACTATCCACACTAATACGATACCGATATAGATAATGTCATGAACGTAACTGTTGCTTTGTTTTGGGGGGAGGCGGGGGGGCTTTTTTATCTGACTGAAGTAGCAACCGAGCATGCAGTCCTGATAGTAAGTGGCCACTGCCACCCATGGACATCTGTAATCAATTACACACATAACATGGGTTCCATCTGGAGTCAATCACAGATGTGTTGCTACTCCCGAGGACTATGATGGTCGCCTCATGCCGAAAATGTGCCGGCAACCCTTCTATCGAAACGCAAGAAATGCTTCACGCTAGAAATAGGTGTGGCGGTGGTACGTCCCCGGTCGAACTACACTAGTTCTACCACCTTGAAAAGCTAAGCTATCGGATTTGAGATTAGGGACCACAAAAGGCAAGTATAAAATTTTCTGTGATCTTATGTTATGGGAGGAGTCCAGAATATAGCCACTGAAAATTATTAGCCAAAACAACAAAGGACGTCCTGTTTGAATATTTATTCTTTTCAAGCCTATACTAAGCGGGGGGGCGGACTGACTAAACCGAGCTCCTTATCGATAGTATTAATATTGTCGATTAAAATTTACAGTACTTAAGAGACTCTACACCAATAGATAGTAAAATATACATGCTCATCCAAGGTGTTCTAATTTAGTCTTCAGGTGTAGCACCGTATCTGTGGTCTACATCAGGAAAGACTGTAATCTTACCTGAAATTGTTGAGTAACTACTTACTGATACTTACTGAAAGTACAGTAAACTGTATTCTAGTTGTAGGCTAGTTTCACTACATAGTATAAATTTAAGTCGCTTCTTGCTGTCTGCCTCTATGTATGCTTAGATCTTCAAAACTACGCTACGGATTATAATGAATTTTTTAGATATTTTAATAGATAGCGTGACTTAAGAGGAAGGTTTTTATGTATAATACATGTATAATATAATGGAGAAACACTGATAATTTTAGCTTTTAGACTTATAGGCGGAACAAAGTTCGCCGGGTCAATTTGTATAATAATAAAAAAGATCAAGCAAGGTATTTACTTACAATTATACCTGAGAGGGTTACCCTCAATAAAGATTTATGAATTCCAGAAATCTGATTGAATAATTTACTTAGAAACCTCGTTTGCAATAATAGATGTAGACTTACGAATAGGTATCGTCTTCAAACAATATTGCCGAAAAGGGACTGCGTAACCCCCGTATGATGGGGCACCCTTCGCCCTACAGACCAATGACCCCACTAAGGGAGCATTTGAAACATTATTAGCTCGCAGTACAAATGAAATATTTTAGATCCTATTATGAATGAATGAATGAATGAATTTTTATTCGGATCAGTTACAACACATAAACACAAAGAAAATAAAAACAAAATGGACACAAAAAAGAAAAAAAAGAACATATACATATTACATACAACGTGAATAAAAGTACAATATTAAGAAATATATAATATGTGCTGCAACAACCGCGAAAAGGACGGACTTAGCTAATGTCATAAGCAGGTTTTCCTACTCCATGACGCTGATTTTCAGTCTGCCTCACGAGTCGAGGCCACTCGGACGGCTGCTATTACGATTGTTAACGCTTCATTTCCACGACGAATGTTAGGAGTTGAAAGCTCGATGGGCACAAAGGTAAATATTACTGTAAACCGTACATTAAGTTCTGTTTGATTACAAATGGAGTTGACATCTCAAAATTGATGTCGATTCTGTGAATTCGTTTGAGGACGCGTAATATCAATCAGCTTTTTTTTCAGTAATATGGAAGTAACGACGAAAAAACGTCGTAAAAAACGAGGATGATGAATGGAAGTGAGTACGTAAGTAACTACTAATGCTCATGGACATCGGTAATCAACTTATAATTAGACATTTGCCAGATACGTCGCTGCCCCTGGAGGCTAAGTTGAATGTCCTCGACAATACATCTCCGTACTGTACCTCTATAGTAAGTAATTAAAGCATTAATTTCACCTCATACTATGTGGTCAATAGCGCTTATCTGGTCCTACATTATTTCGGCCACCGACATTGATGCTTGCTTACTCTTGAGGACTTAGTTGAGTCCTAGCATACATATATTATCCTTTACCATAACTCCCAAACTCTATTTAACACAGCAGCATTAAATATTTATGTTGTGACGTTGTTTCCATTATTTCTAGGTAGTAGAACCAGGTAGTTCGACCGGGGAGGTACCACCGCCACACTCATTTCTAGCGAGAAGCAGTTCTTGCGTTTACTTTTGTATGAGTCGACCATCTTAGTCTACGGAAGTAGCAACGCATCTGTCAGTGCCTTCAGGCCGAACACTTTTTGTATATGAAGTTGCTTATAGATGTCCATGAGCGGTAGTGAACACTAACCATAAGGTAAGGAATGCACGCTCGTTTGCTACTTTAATCTTATAATAAAGGTAAGAATAATTGTAAACAAATGTAAAATTAAGGGGGACGCCATTTTTATTAATAACGTATAATAAAAATACACTAATCACCCGTCGAAATTCGACCGTAATTTTAATTAAAAGTCGGACGAATATTTCTCAAATTCAAATAAAAAGTCATTATTTTCAAATTGTTTTTGAACGCACCCGTTAAGTAAAGAGGTTTAATTAGCTAAACCACATTTAAAAGCAATACCGGGTATTAAGACACTCACTGACATTTCCGACGTTTTGTATTCAAAGTAAGACATTGAATGTTCTATTTCGTTTATTATGTATGTGATTGTGACAAATGCTCGGTAGTATGTGTAATGTATCTTTAGTTGATTTTATGAATGTTATAAGCGTTATTTGAAAAAAATATTAACAATCTGCACTCCTACTCTACGTCCACTATAACTAATCCGTCTGCGGCATATTACTTAAAAATGCACCTCAAGTTTTTGCTTCACTTATTAATATATTAGATAATAACATTATAACGACGTGTTTATAACAGCTTGTAATAAACATGTCGGTAGTAAAGCGACTCTATATGAGTAGTAGTGATAGAGTCAGTATAGTAGACATATGCAGAGACAATAGTCAACCGATAATCCTAATTGAATCATATACATCAGTACAATTAATCCACATGTAATTAATTATAATTATAATCCGTAACTAATTAATTGTCATATTTTAAACAAATGGATAAAATATCTTTGTTTCGTATAGGCTTACGGAGCACTTACAAATTGTCAAATACATTTTTTTCTTACACTATCACCGTATCAGAACACGACCTCAACTGAGAAGTTCGGGCAAGAAACTCAGCGAGTTTGTCTTTTTTCTTTGTATAACTTTTTTGTTTTTTTTTATACATACCATCTTGTTTTTACATAAGCAATACTAGCTTTTATTGCTTCAGTATCATGTCTTGCATTTGACTAGCCAAACAAGCGTTTAGTCAGTCAAATATAAGACAAGTAAATAATTTATTGTTATCAGGGTAAATATTAAACAAGTTACCTATTTTACTATTAGCTTTACTAAATATCCTCTAATCTTCATTTACATAAAACCACCTGTTCCGACATGACATACTGATTAATCTTTTGGCAAGGGTTGACAGTCTACATCAGTGCCTCTTTGTTACCTTATGGATTTACCGCGAACTATTTATTTTTAATTAAAAAAAACAACCGCTTTCTACACTTATAGTCCCACAGTAGGATTTTCTCCAGTGTCGTGTCGTGAATACACAAACACCCAGACCCAGAACAGGAATCTAAACTCATCATTCAGATACCTGTCTAGCCGGGAATCGAACCCGGGACCCATTGCGCGTCAGACCTGTATGGTAACCGCTGGGCCACGCGGGTCGTCAAAATTAACTTAACAATGCTGACTACAGCTGCCCATTCATTTTGGGATTGCACACTGATAAAACTACTATTTTTATGTTTGACGAGTAAGAAGGAGCAGCACTTTCATTTCATTGGAAGGGCGTAGTTTTCGACTAACTTACCATAAGCGAAATCTTAGTCCTCGGTAGTTCATAACGTATTTGTAATTGATTTCAGACAAAAAACTCGTAATTTGTTACTCAATTCAAGGGGACTCTACTCTACTTACCGTTAAAAAGACTAGATTCACGTTTTCAGTTTCATTCTAAAAAATACATATTTCCGAACATATATATTTACCTACAATACTAACTCTCGGGCTTTCAGAAAATGGTTTAATTTAATCAATAGCACTAATGCTAGTCAAATGTTATAGCTTCACGCGATTAAAACATTAAGTATAGAAATTGTTGAGGTTGTGAGTTTTTCTCCGGATGTTCTCCTTGAAGAAGCAAGGAAGTTATTATAATCATTCGTTTTTTACACAAAAATAACATCGACGATAAAAAATTGGCAGGAGAGTAAAACCACCGGAATAGAATGACAACTTTTATATAACAGTCATAAATATACTCGTATACTTATACTAATGTTATAAATATGAAAGTGTGTTTGCTTGTTCCTCATTTACGTCGCCACATAGCTATTATATGATATGGTTTATATGCTGGAAGATAGGAAGGACTCAGGGCCGGACGAAGTGACGCAAATTAGGGGAGGCCTATGTCCAGCAGTGGCCTTTCAAAGGCTGATGGATGGATGGATACTCGAATAATCCGTACTAATATCATATCTATTTGTGTACTCCGCTTTTGTGACTCGATTAAATGATATTTACTGTACTGTGGATTGAATTCGGAACCTTCGCGCAGCGGACCGATGTGAGACGCGTGGGCGGCCAAACTAATCTTAATGTAAATTCGCAAACATTTAAGACTAAGGTAAACCTAAAAGAGGCGGAGTCGCAAGCGTAGCTTATACTTAAAAAGGATAAAATGTGCCGTAAATGCTGATACTAGATAGTTCTACGTTATTTACGTATGTTAAAAGTTTATATCCCTTATTTCGTACATTGTCCTGGTTTTGAAATTCATTCCCTTTACATAAATTCGAAATAAGTTTTAATATTCACACCGTACCTCCAAAATCCAGTTATTAATAAACTGTCAACCCTTTTCTTGTGAAAGGATCTTTGTAGTAGACAATCGTTACTACAAATCAACTTGACGGGAGATTAGGTGTGGTCGGCCTTGAATATTTGCTAATAAATTATTATGTTCAACACCAGATTGTTCTGAACTGCTAGGTCGGTGACAGATGCGTCACTCCTATACTCTTAGTGCGAATTATGTTTTCTTAAAAAAAACTACTATCCAATATAAAAATATTATACGTTATTGTTTAGTGTCATCTTACGTAAAAATACAAACTATATTTTTTTTTATTTGACTGAAGTAGCAAACGAGCATGTAGTCCACCTGATGGTAAGTGGTCACTGCCGCTCATGGTTTTCACCAGTGTTTCAGAGTGTTGTTCGACTGGGATAGTACCACCGCTACACCTATTTCTAGCGTGAAACATTTCTTGCGTTTCGATGGAAGGTTGTGGTTGCCGGCACACTTTTTATATAAGGCAACCTTATATAATTCTAGTATTTATATAATCCTAGGCGATATTTATATAATCCTAGTCTGCGGGAGTAGCAACGCATCTGTAACAAACTTCAGTAAGATTAATCTCCCCTGAGGTTGATATCTATGTAACAACATATATCTATGTGCAGCAATGATAGGCTGCTTGTTCGTTTATCACTTCTATATTGTAAAAAAAGATTTAAAACATACTTTGTCTGTGGTAAACGATGGCTGATGCTTTTGTCCTCCTAAATACTTAGATAAAAGATAAAATTTAATAAATAATTTACGTCTAGTTTAGTTTAATGTCACCTTACCACGCAATTGGTTCCGGGTTTGAACTCATACATTTAAATGATGAATTTTAATTTCTGTTTTGTGTGTGTCTTCAAATTCTAGTAGTGTATTATTATATTTTATTCGTTATATCTTATTTATATTATCAACGCAATAGTTTGTGAGCGTGAATGTATTTATCCTTTCCAATCCTTCCCGTCGAATTTCGCTGAAAATTTTTACTCACGTAGTTAATAACCTACATTACTACATAGTCTGTCCCTATGTATGCTTAGATCTTTAAAACTACGCTACGGATTTTAATGTAGTTTTTAATGGAGTGATAGAGTGAGATAGAGTGATTCAAGAGGAAGGTTTTTATGCAAATACATGCGTAATATCGTGGATGGAACATTGAACATTTTAGAGTTTTGATATTTAGGCAGAACGAAATTCGCCGGGTCTGCTAGTGAACACATAAGATATTCATTACTGTAGTTAACATAATTGAAGCACGAAAGCCGCAATAAAAACCTAGTATATTTATAATGTTTGACGTAATACAGAAAATTCTGCATGTATCGCTATGTAGACCAATCTGCAACAAAATCCAACAAATACCTATAATGTTGCCCGTCGCAGAGCTTAGTGCAGTATTTTAGGTCCCATCTGCTCTTAGCAAACGAGAAACTGCATAATATTTAAAGAGTGTTTCATATTGTATACAAAACATTAGATAAGTATTTTAAGAAAAACCTTACAGTTTGTGCAACATATTTATATTATATAAATATCTCGTCAATTTTCCCACTGCTGGGCATGGGTCTTCTCTCAGAATGAGAGAGTTAAGGCCATAGCCCACCGCGCTGGCTAAGTGCGAATTGGTGGATTTCACACACCTTCGAGAACTTTAGTTATTAAAACAAAAAGCTGAAGTTTATGTTATGGTGAACTGTGATCATTTTTTTATATCAGATATATCTCCAATCTATACTAATATTATAAAGCTGAAGAGTTTGTTTGTTTGTTTGAACGCGCTAATCTCAGGAATTACTGGTTCGAATTGAAAAATTCTTTTTATGCTGAATTGACCATTTATCGAGGAAGACTTAAGGTTATATAACATCACGCTGCAACAAAATGACGCGAACAAAGTCGTGGGTAACAGCTATAATTTATAAAGCTGAGGATATTGTTTGCAAAAATAAATGATGCCCAAAATAACTATTCCACGCGGACGAAGTCGCGGGCATAGCTAGTTATTTAAAATAATGAAATCGTCCAATTAAAAGAATTCGGATGTAGTGTAAAGATAACACACTAACGATGGACACTTACCAGCATAAATAAACTAAAAATTCAGGAAGAAGATATTTCACTTACTTGCACGGACTATTGTACGTTGTACATTTATGTGCAAGTTTAAATAACTTAATATTGATGCTATTGTCGCTTTAGCATATTCAATTTATTAGCAAATGACAAGTAAGACCTATACAGAGAATCTCGCCAGCTTTCAATATTGTGAATTAACTTCACTTTGTACAAAGCGTGCCGTTGGAGTTCCAGTCGCCGAGTCGTCTATAACCGTTAAGTTAAAGCCTTATTGGCTTTGTTTTATTTTACGACCTCACTTCCGAATATTTATTGTTATATGTATTATATATTATTTTCGATTGTTCTCCTAAAACATATTTATCGCTATACAGTCCTCACGTCATCACCCTTTGTCATCAACCCGTTATTGTCCTACTGCTGGGCACGGGTTTTCTCTCGGAATGAGAAAGTTTTAAGCCCACCGCGCTGGCCAAGTGCGACTTGGTAGACTTCACACACTTCTGAAAACTTTTCTTTTTTAAAGAACTCTCGGGTGTGTAGGTTTTCTCAAGATGTTTTCCTTCGCCGAAAAACAGTAATAATTAATTTTTAATACGCACATAAGTCAGTGATCAGTCAGCCTGGGTTTGAACCTCGGACCTCCCGATCGAGAGGGCAAGTTTCAGCCATTAGGCTATCACTGCTCTTATGTCAAACTTTTGCATGTATAATTTTTATAAGATACGATTGAAGTAGCAAATAAATATGCAGTACCTATGTCATGTCATCAATGTTATTTATAAGCCACTATATGCAGAACAAGAGAATATTATCTCTGTAGTCAGTTACAAAATGCATTGCTGCTCCCGAGAACTAAAACGGTCGGCTAATATAAAAGTAAGCCGGCAACCACTTCCTTCAACTAAAACGCAAAAACTATTTTACGCTAGAATTAAGTATGTCGATACCTTCCCGTGCTAACCAAATACTTTCTACCACCTAACGAAAGTACGAAAAAGATAAGCCATTCCACTAAACCCAAACTCGCAAACTTCGCCATAACCAATTTCATTCGCAAATTAGCTCCTATATGAAGTCATCAATTTCTCCGCCGTATTCCCTTTCCCTGTTCGTCCATGACCCGGTTCTACAAAGAAAATAACGTCAGTGACGTATGGAAACATTTGGAAATTAAAAAGCTAAGCTACGTTTGTTGATTCTGTCACACCCACCGCTAAGTATTTTGCGATGTGTTTGCTCATAGTGTTATATAATAGGCTTTACTTTTATAGCGAGTAGATCGCATAACCTTAGGATAGCAAACATTTTTCTATACACATATCGCATGGTTAAAATATAAGGGGTCTAAATTTGCGTTGTGTTAAAATAAGAAAATTGTGTTCGATTTTTGGGAATTTTATAAGCGTGTTGTTTTTAAAGGAACGCTTTTTTTACCAGGAAAAGGACCATTACGAATGCTAAATTTTTAAGTTGGGTCGGCCGGTAATAAAAAATAAATGTTTATAGACATAATTAAATGATAATAAGTTTCATTTCACTAATTTTTTTCAATTATGTAGACACTTATTTTACATATTTTGTTAGGTTCAATTATGTATATTCAATGAAATACCTAAATACACATGTGAAAAAGAAGACACTAATACCTTAAAATTAATTAACGGATTTGTATAGGACTTTACAACGAACAAATATCTAGGGTACTTACAATATACAGAAAAGAATAGACTTAACACCTTAACAGCCAAGAACAATCGATTACCTACTTTTCTTAATTTAAATAGTGTCCATGGAAAAGTCAGATTACTTTTTTTTTATCGAAGGGGAAACCAAAAGTTCAAAAGTTCGATTCGGGTGTCATATGCGCTCGGTGACGAACGAAAACACGGCGCTTAGAAATATACTTATTTTATATTTGCGCGGCAATAGCCGCTGCACGAACCGAAGAGCTTATATCCAATGAGATGTCGCCGTTTCTACAACACGCCATCGACACCATAGACGAAATCAGTATCATCCAGTTTTATAAGTCCAACTTTACAAGCGAGAAGATCGGTAGTCCGAAGACCCTCCTGTTTGATGTGCTCGGGATGAGCGACCGCATGCCTTCCCGTAGGAAGGACGAAAAGAGAGAAAAAGAACTCCAGGACATGGACATGGATTTATGGAGTCCTTTTTTCTCAATCAAATCATTCTCCTGAAGGAGACGTTCTCCTGATAAAATTCCAGCTTTCGTGCCGAAAACTATCCACAACTTGCCGCCTATGATGTTCGAACATATTGATATAAGCAGGCTGTTGAAAGACATCATAACATCGAAGACAAGGCTGGTGGTAGTAGCGTTGACGTTAGAACCCTCGCAGGATACTATCAGCGACCTACGGACTGAAATTGCTATATTACGCCATACGGTAGCAGTAAGTAGGTCACCCGAGGTGAATAACATCAACACACGCCGTGGGGCATTCAACATGTCCGCAAGTTTCGAGTCAGCGAAACTCGACACGACACCGTCCACTGCTCCTGCATGTGGAGACGCGGACAAGGACGGCTTTACTAAAGTAGAGCGTAAGAAGAAGAAAAAGCCTCCTTGTCATAACCAATGTGGCACAGATCCGATAGGGTTGGACCATCTCCTGCGTCTTGCCGTTCCTATGACGCACATGTATCTCTCTCACATCTAGGGATTGCAATCCGGCCTCATTTTCAATCCGGCCGCATCCGGCCGTTTTTTTCTCAATCCGGTCGGATCCGACCGGATCCGGCCGCATTAATCGAACGGTTAAAATAGTGTAAAAAAAAGGATCGATTTCTAATGGTAATTATTTTTGTAATGTCAAAATATACAATCACCGGATCCGGTGGAGGTCCGGATCCGGTGGTGAATTGGTACCGGATCCGGATTGTGTAAAATTGTGCCGGATCCGCCGGATTACCGGATCCGGTTTTCCGGATTGCAATCCCTACTCACGTCTCCACTACAACACGAAGGCGTCTGACATAGTGGAGTACTTGGAAATAAAAACCAAGTTCCGACTGGCGGTCAACTGAGCATGTATCGATCTTGTCAGATTACTTATACCGTAAAAAAACATATTACTGTAATTACTCTAAAAAATATACCCAAAAATTTTCAACTCTCAGATGTAAATATCGTAAAGACAGTTCCAACACATTTGCTTTCTCGCTGATACTAAAGTCGGTAGAATTCGATAGCCATAAAAACTTGCAAGCTCTAGTGAGTCGTTAGGGAGGGAGTAATAGCAAAAATTACCATATAAAACGCGTTGTCGTTCTCCCACTGTATACTTATTGATTTCAATGACTGGGACTTTTGGGATAACGTTTGCTTGTATTTTTACATACGTATGAAGGTATTTTATGCAATTCCGATACAACTTTGACGTATAAAATATGCTATCTGTAATACAGACAAAGTCAGTTAAAAAAATTACTAAAATTTGGCAACAAAAAATATTTCCAAGTCGTAAAATAATGCTAAATTTAAACATAAACTATTTATTTCCCATGACCTATTTTTTTATAATTACTTAAGCAGCAGACTCAACTTTTACTCTATATATTTAATTACGAGGACCTGCATTAAATTCAAACGAATTGTAATTGGGGTCTGACAAATTGTAATTAATTGACGATTTATAATAAGAACCACATTTTTGTAAGCTGTTATTGAACTCTGCTGTGTTTTAGTTTGGGTAGGGTAAGGAAAAGACATTTCACTAGGTATTCCAACATTGCCATTAACAAGCGCAACCCATGTGTTAATATTATTAGCATTAAGATAACCTTGATATAAGGTATGAACTGATGTTGTGGCACTTATCAAGTGAAAGGCATACTCATTTGCAATTTCATATAATACGTAAAATATGTATACAATAACCCGCGGATTCGCTTACTTTGAAGCCCTTAAATAAATATCAAAGGTTGCATTACATTGCAATAGAATTAAATCGATGTGATTTAATATTTAGAAATTGTCGTCAACCCATTATTGTCCCATGATGGGCACGGGTGTTCTCTTAGATTGAGAGAGCTTTAGGCCATAGCCAACGCGCTGGCCAAGTGCGAATTGGTGGACTTAACACACCTCCGAGAACTTTTTTGTTTTTTAACAAACTCTCGGATGTGTAGGTTTCCTCACGATGTTTTCCGTCAACGAAAAGCAGGGATAATCAATTTCTAATACGCACATAATTTTATAAAAATCGGTGGTGCGTGCTTGGGTTTGAGCCCTCCCGATCGAGAGGGCAAGTTTCAACCATTAGGCTATCACTGCTCTATTTAGAAATTACTACTTACAAAATATTTAAATCACGAGTAATTTTGGCCTGAAAGCGTAACAAACAAACTTACATTCGCATCTATAACATTAATAGGAATAAAATATAAACATTCTCAGGTATGATTTCTCATACTTTTTACCTTTGATATGTGCAACCACTCCATTGCTTTACAATTCTGCCACTGATGCGTATAGCGAACAAGGAACTTGGCTGTACGCCAATAGGTATTGACATCCTTAGGACGGAAAGATGTTAAAATAATTTGAAAGTAACATTTACTCTGCAGTTTTGCAGTTTGACAAAACAATTCCGTCGCTTTGGCAGTACCTGCCGATCAAGACGATTCTAGTAGCCTGGCAGTTTGCCAAAAGTTATGGACATCTTTAGGTCGTAACTAAAGACATTAGACTGAAGTTTAAGAAATATGGTCATATAGTATTAAAATGAGTTAGGTATTTTTTTTTTTTTATTTGACTGAAGTAGCAAACGAGCATGCAGTCCACCTGATGGTAAGTGGTCACTGCTGCTCATGGACATCTGTAATCAACTTCATACAGAACATGGGTTCTATCTGAAGTCAAACACAGATGCGTTGCTACTCCCGAGGACTATGATGGTCGCCTCATATAAAAGTGTGCCGGCAACCACACCCTTCTACCGAAACGCAAGAAATGCTTCACGCTAGAAATAGGTGTGGCGGTGGTACTTCCCCGGTCGAACTACGCTGGTTCTACCACCTTCAGTATCTTGCATCTTCAAGGTATCTTGCAGAAGAAACAACGAGTATAGTTCCACCGGGAAAGTACCACCATGCCATTTTCTAGTGAGAAGCATTTTTTCTGTTTCTGTAATTGTCTCTAAACCCTATGTGTAGTTAACGCTTTGTACACTCATAACGCTTTCTACACTCATAGCCCCACAGTAGGATTTTCTCCTGTGTCGTGGGTGCCATGGACACACAAAGACGAATACACAAACACCCAGACCCAGAACAAGAATCTAAACTCATCATTCAGATACCTGTCTGGCCGGGAATCGAAGCCGGGACCCACTGCGTGTCAGACCGGTACGGTAACCGTTGCGCCACGCGAGTCGTCAATAATAGTTGGTAACACATGACCCGTTCCTGTAGTTACGAGATCAGAATAGGGCTACGGCGTCCCCTGCCTGCCGTAAGAGACGACTAAAAGGGAACCTCAGAGTTGCGGGCGGCAAAAGTGGGAGGTCGAATTATCTAGCCAGATGACCCCGGGACAGACGGCCATATGTGTGGTCGCATACCGTTCCGACATTATCCGATATCGTTCGCAAAGCGAGGCATTTGTTTTAAAGGTTTCCCAATCGAAAACAAACTGCAACAACAAGTTTTACAAATACTGCCAGCACGGTAAATTATGATATATGGCATAGTTAAAGTTTATGTATAGAAGGAATGTCTGCCTCTGATTGAAAATATTTTAATTTAATTTATGTCATTCTAAAGCTATATACGGAACAAAAAATTCTCATTAAAAATCATATGATTCATAAAAATGTAAAAATATGTGAGCTAATATAAATGATATTTTTTATTATGTTTTATTTAAGTTTAGGGTTATATGTTTGGGATATTTTTGTCTGTTACAGCACACAAGCATCATGTACTTCAAATTATCGTCACACCTTATTTGGGATCGAAAACAAGATAATTTATAGACCTTTATTGATGTATCCATGATTATAACCCAAAAATAACTAATTCTGATGCATTTATAACAAAATTATAGGACGAATGTAGTATACTGTTAGCAACAAGGAATGAATTTAATATCGCGGCCACAAAAGCAAAGTACATGCGTTCCAGTTTCAGAAAAAATGTGTTCCTTTTTCCCACAATACACTCGCCTAGTCAGCTATTAGATCTTTGCGGAGGGCTCCTACGGTGTCAAGACATTGGCTGAGAGCCAACCGAGCAGCTAAGGGTAGCAGATTAGATTATCATAAGTATCGAAATGTAAATGTGGAAAAAAGTTTTTTTATACGGACTACAGGGTGACAAGAAAGTAAATAAGCTTCACTTTTAGGAGCTAGGCAAAGATTTGAGGTTTGTATGATAATATTACGCGTTTTCGTTTATCGCATTCCTAATAAGAGGTTCGTATGACATGCTGTTTTTGGAATTTCGCCGTGACTACGGTCCATGTAACTGGGTTGACGTATCGGCAAAATAATTTTGAAAACCACCTATGGTGAATGCCCGTTTCATATTACAATTCATCAATGCCCCGATCATTTTTGTCTAAACCATAAGATGTCCCTAGTTTATTCTGATACTAACGTTCGGAAGAAGTTGACTATTGGAGTAGCAACGTACCTTAATCGGGAGGCCAAAGTTCATATTCCGCACGCATGCATATCAAAAAATAATTACCATTGTTTTACATTGTAGAAAAATATTTAGGAAACCTATATGTCTGAAAATTTATTACGAAATTACAAGCGTCTTTTAACTTTATATACAACCGATTATCTGCAACAAACGATTACTTAGATATTTTTAATGATTTTGTTTCGTCCCTCAAAAACAAGCTTGTTTTATATCTTTGTAAGTCACCTTATTTTTTGTTTTTTGTGTATATTCCACTACTTCTAACTCTATATGTCTGTTAATCCTAATTAATTAAGCTCAAGCACGTCTTTTCCAAAATTCAGCAAC
Source organism: Spicauda simplicius (assembly GCA_949699795.1). NCBI lineage: Eukaryota > Metazoa > Arthropoda > Insecta > Lepidoptera > Hesperiidae > Spicauda > Spicauda simplicius. Next base: position 7,313,927 of record OX453066.1, read on the forward strand.
TGATGTACACACCAGTAATTGGCATGCATACTGGGTCCATATTTAATATTAATTGTTAATTTGTAAATGTTTTGTATGTAATGCTGTTGATGTGTCAATAAATAAAAAATAAAAAAACATGCGTGCGTACAAAGTACACATGTCAGAAGTGAAACTTCTTTGGCGAACTAATTTATAAATCTTGTTTATATTTATACAAATCTAAAACTTTAAATTTCCAAGATTAAAAGGAAGGGAAAAAGGCGTGATACGACGTTCGCTCTGTCTCACTTTTTCTCTCAATCTTTCTCACTCGCTTGCTCCCTACTCTCACTCCACGGCTAGTTGCTCATGCTACGTTCGCCCTGTCTTACTCTCTCTCAATCGGTCTCGATCACTCTCTCTCTCTCCTTTCCGACACTTCCGTTGCATACCGGCGTGACGTTTCATCTGTAAAAATTTTACCCTCATGCGCCTAAAGAAGTTTCACTTCAAAAAATAAAAGTTTATCAATTCGCCAGCGCCGTGGACTATGGCCTGAAACCCTCACTCCCAGAGAGTAAACCTGTGCCCAGCTGTAGAACTATAATGGGGCGATTACGCTGGTTGCATTACACAAACAAGATACAAGACAATTTCACATCGAACTATCAAAACTTATAAGATAATATACAAAATATCTACAACCCCTCCAAGAGTTAGTAAAGTGCATTAACCAGTAGAGTACGTGCTATTTGGACACGCGGCGATACTCAGCGAAGATCGTCGCACCATCAACAGAAGTGCACTTCATGTAACAGTGGGGTTGCTACAGACTTCACTGAAAGTTGGCTGCTACCCATTCTGCCCATAATAAAGAACGCAGTAATCGACTTTTGCGGAACTTTGAGTTTTAATATGGAAGTATGAATATTATCTACAACTGGGTAAAAAAAATATTTTTATTGAAAGTCAGTAATAACTTAAAAAAGTGCATCATTGCATATGATAGGCGATCATTGTTAATTTAAATGCAGTCTTTTTTTAAGCCGTTATATAGCTTTTATCGTGGGCTTTGAGCGACCGAAGAAATTCCGTAACGAAAATACCTTACACTCCCCACTGCGCCTACCATGTAGCGCGGTAGAGCATTCGCTTAACGTGTATCGAGACGAGCTGATCGGAAATCGGAGAAACATGTAAGCAGCTCTTTGTGAGAATGTATATAGTGTCAAAAAAAAACTTGAATTAATATCAAAGAAAAAAATACCGCATAAATAAATAAATCATTATAGTTGCATAAGTTGATAAAAATGCTATGCAATAACCGTGGCAGTCCCGAGTGCCGCAAGTTTTTTTTAATTTATCCAGTTGTCTAATTGCATAAATATTTTCAATGCATTATCAATAAGATGACAAAGATTATAAATAATACTTTGCTAGTTCTGCATTTTACAGTACGGCACTTTACAGTACACTACGGCAGCATTGAATCTCCCGCGTGAAATTAGTTATGATTTAACGTGCCTATACCGCGATTTTTAAACTTGTTTGATAACTGCTCACACTTAAAATACTTATGGTCGTTATTTGGTAATACGTCAAACATAATTTTAATATTGTTTCACATCTGCAACTTCATTCTCACAAATAATAATAAAATATAACGTAAATATTTCTCTATTTTACCCTTCCGGGTGGAATATTTAGAAAAGAATCTTAGTAGGTGTTTACATAATAAAAATAACCTATTGTCTAGATTTAGTAGGTTAGTCTCTGATGTCCCTGTAGCCTCGGGGTCAGAATAGGGCTACGGTATCCCCTGCCTGTCGTAAGAGGCGACTAAAAGGGGCTACCGGGGTTGCAGACGGCTAGAGTGGGAGCTCGAACCGTTCAGTCAGGTAATCCCGGGAAGGACGGCGGTATGTGTGGTCGCATACCGTCGTAAAGACTAGACGGAGCGGTGGGCCCAGCCGCCCATCTGGGAGGAGCCCGATGGGACAACGCGCTCGGAGGATTCCGGTTGAAGTCGTTTCGAAATCCCGGAGTCCTCCTTTTCAGCGTTGAGGACGGCCACCGGGGAGGGGGTTTTAGTGCGGTAAAAATCCCACATAACCCTGCGTCGCTCCCGCGGCGTCGGGTACCTTCGGAGGTTTCCCCCTCGAAAACAAAAAAAAAAAGGTTAGTCTCTGATGAGTGAAAGATGAGAATACTTTAGCTTTTATTTACAAACACAGATTGCTGCAACCTAAACCGCTCTTCATAGACGTACTTACAGTACGTGTATTATGAGCGGTTTAGGTTAGTATGCTTAACATTCAAAGAGCGCATATGTAGAACTTCATAAACTTAGGTTAAAAATATTTCGAAACCGCGACTGACTCAAGGAATAAAGACGGGTGATTCGTAAAGAAAACGAGTATACACCAGAATACAAACACATTTTACAGCCAGCAAATGTGTTTGCGGCCATCAGTTACTTCAAGATAGATCAGGGATACTTTTCTTCATCTATTTACTCGAACTCTTATTTATAAGCCACTCGACCGCGAAACGTTTGCTAAACAAACAATTTTTTTTTTACCCGACTGCATCAGAAGGACGGTTTTTTGATCGACGGATCTCAATCTCAGTACCCGTAATACTAGTTTATTGTTTCTTCAAAGTTTATGCTCGTACATTGCACGTTACGTTTTCATTTTCGACCATAACTTACTCGGATAAGAGTTTCAAGAAACGATAATTTCATGAAAGCTAATTGGAATAAGTCATATTGGTATTATAAAGAAAAGAAAGAAGAAACACCATTTATTTCGGTCCATCGACACAAAAGCAGAATAGGCACATACATTTAAGTTACTGTTTCAAACACTAATAGATAGGCAAATACTCACAGCTGTATACTAAGATTTTTGCCGAGAGTGCCATGGACAAACTCACAATACCCAGACCCAAAAATAGAATCTAACTAAATCATTCATATAGTAGTCTGACCAGGATCGTACCCGGAACCCACTGCGTGTCAGACCGGTAACTGCTGTGCCAAGCTAATCGTCAACTAGTTATCATAGATAGATGGAATACCACTAATTGCACTCTACTATCTAATATATAAAATTCTCGTGTCACAGTTTTTGTTACCATACTCCTCCGAAACGGCTTGACCGATTTTTACCAAATTTTATATGCTTATTCAGTAGGTCTGAGAATGAACATCTATTTTTCATACCCCTTAAGGGTTGTCCACCCTTAACATTTTTTTTATTTTTTATATGGCAAAACAACGTTTGTCGGGACAGCTAGTAATATGTATAAACTAAGAGTATTATGCAATAAGTCTTACCGCGGCGATCTCTTTCAGACACAATAGTGTAATGTGGTGTGTTAGGTTCGGATTAAATAAGACTACATGTTGTTCAAACGATGTCTCCTTTATTACAGCACTCCCGGTACAAAGCAAAGTCGATTACAATATAAAATAGTGGTGCCAACCCATTATTGTCCCACTGCTGGGCACGGGTCTTCTCTCAGAATAAGAGAGTTATAGGCCATAGTCCACCGCGCTAGCCAAATGCGAATTGGTGGACTACAATAGTACCTAGTGTTAAATTATCGTTACTGACAATTTGAAAATCTCCGTAGGCCTTTACAAAATAAAGACATTTCACTTTATGCCATTTGAAACTTTTTAAACCAAAAACAACGAGTAACGATGTTGTTTTGAAGAAGCAGTAAGCGATAAAATTTTACTGTAACATTATTTTGGTACGAGCTTTGCCATAGTTAAACTATTTTTGTATAAGATTGAGTAGCAAATAAATAAAGGCAACTTAATGGTAAGTGGCCACTGTCGCCCATGGCCCATAAGACACGTCGGTTCTATCTGAAATCAATTACAGATGCGTTGCTAATCGCGAGGACTGACACACATATGTATGTGACGATCTATGAGATTTTTGGACATAACTTTTTTTGGAATATTGCCGTAACATAGGTGTGAAACCACCATATGGTGTAGAGCCAGTGTAGTTCGACCGGGGAAGTACCACCGCTACACCTATTTCTAGCGTGAAGCACTTCAGCAGCAGTGTTCATGTGATTGACTTTAGTTAGCACCCATGTTCTATTTGAAGTTGCTTCCAGAAATCCATGGGTTCAGTGACCACTTACCATGAGATGGACTCGTTTACTATTTTATTTGACTGAAGTAGCAAACGAGCATACAGTCCACCTGATGGTAAGTGGTCACTGCCGCCCATGGACGTCTGCAAGCAACTTCATACAGAACATGGGTTCCATCTGAAGTCAATCACAGATGCGTTGCTACTCCCGAGGACTATGATAGTCGCCTCATTTGAAAGTGTGCCGGCAACCACACCCTTCTATCGAAACGCAAGAAATGCATCACGCTAGAAATAGGTGTGGCGGTGGTACTTCCCCGGTCGAACTACACTGGTTATACCACCTTGAAAAAAACTACTTCAATAAAATAAAAAAAACACAGTTGTCCTTTCGATTGCAGATCAAATTCGCCATTAACAGAGTAACAAAAGTATCCCCTGACCGTTAAAGACGGTTAAGATTCTATTACATGTATTGACCTTTTAACGGTCCCCTCTGCAAAACAGCGGAGTCGGTACGTAAAACTAATGTTATAGTATTACCCCAAAAATATTTCTATTATACGATAATGTAAAATTCCGAAGGGTGCTTCCCCTCGAGAAATGCCCCGAGAAATAAAGCACCCTCAAGACCTGTTTTCCCCAGCTCTTTTCATCTACAACTCAGTCATACAAGAATGTCCCCATTTTACGTCTTGTTTAAAAATGTTTAGTATGCGTCACGTCACCACCTAACATAAAACAGAAATGATCGTTTACTACTGTGAGTAATTGAGTATGCTAAGAAACTGCAGCGCATGAACAAATCTTTGTCGCAAAGCTTTCAGAATCCATTTTCTTAAAAGTCCTTTAAGAAAATGGTCGCCCGCAATACTCAGAATGCAATACACGACTGCAATACATAACGTTGATAATACATGTAGATAGCGCGGCGCCGCGTTGGCTCCGAGGCCGTCTACGGAACGATCTGATACAAAACTTTTGACAACCTCTTTTACAAATGTGTTTGCATAGCCAACTCGACCTAGTCATTTTCATTTGTAATACCTAAACTGCGTAAACGTGCTGTGATAGCTTACTTGAGCATCGTACCCAAGTTTTTAGGAGGTAGAACAAATACCTGTCGACCGGAAAGTACCACCAACACGCCTATTTCCAACGAAAACTAATTTTCATGCTCTGTTTTTGTCTTGTGTCGGTGTGGATTTAGCTATAGTATACCATGGACGGTAGTGACCACGTAATATCTGGCTATATCTACGCTCCTTTGCTATTTCACTTAAAAAAATAAGTACTTATTACGCAAACGCTAAATGCAATTGTTCGGAACAACATTTTATCGTACAAATCAATTGTTTCAACGATAGATGCTGACTACAATGCAACTACAATGCAACAACTAGCGACAGAGTAGATAAAAGGCCAGCGACCCTTTTTCCATCACAGACGTCGTTTTTTGTAGTTACCACAACGCAACCACAACGAAGCTACAAAAAGCTGCAACGATGCCTTTCGGCACCACAGCTTATCGAAAAAATGTCTGTCATGTAATAATTATACAGAGGTAATTATTATAATGGAACTATTTAAGTTACAAGTAATTTTAGTAGATTTAAAAAACAAATAAATCAAAGAAAAATCGTAGTTGTTCAACCCTTTTAATGGAATTGGAGAGGTCATCAATTTACAAGCTTATGAAGAACAGCACTATAAATTGAGAGTGAATTGAAATTCAGTCGATTTTAGCTGTTTCATGAAGTTCTTTTAAACATTTTGTCATTGCGCTCATATTAAACCTATTGAAGATGATAGTACCCCTCAGGTTTCGCTTTAGCCACCACCAAACTTACTTCTGCTATTTTGTTTCAAATGTCAAGCCAACGTGGATTAAATACCTATAGATTTTTTTTTATTAAGATCGAAGTTGCAAACATTCAACGTGAAGGATAAGTAGTCACCGTCACCAGAACGAGGACTCTATTTGAAGCTGATCACAGATGCCTTGCTACTCCTGAGGACTAAGACGGTCATATCATCACGTCACCTAACATGAAACATTGACGCATAGGCGTGGTGGAGCACTTCCCTAGTCATACTAATGGTTCTAACACCTTCTGTATATATGCTGTATATTGAGTATACAGAGCCAGTCTAACTACCCGCGTGGTGAAGCGGTTACCATACTGGTCAGACGCGCAATGGGTTCCAGGTTCGATTCCGGGCCAGACAGGTATCTGAGGAGGAGTTTAGATTCATGTTCTGGGTCTGAGTGTTTGTGTATTCGTCTTATGTGTGTCCATGGTACCCACAACACAGAACAAAATCTTAGTGTGGGGCTGTAAGTGTAGAAAGCGTGTGTTTAAAAAAAAGTCTATCTATGAAAAGAACCTAAACGATGGCCGTAGGCACTCAAATAACTTTATTTATATAAAAAATATTTACATTTATATTTTTATTGAGAGTATTATGTTTAAGGAGGCGCTTCTCAAATTCCCGCCCCAGGGCGTTAGCAACCGATATTTGGATATAGGATAAACCAACACTTAATAGGTAAATAAATATGGTACGCTACTCTTGTTACTCTTGTTTATATACATAAACGTGTTAATGTTCTTTTTTTTTCGAGGGGAAACCTTCAAAAGGTGAATGACACTGGTTTATGTGGGATTCTTACAGCACTAAAGAGAGGTGGTCGGCCTCGGCGCTACGAAGAGGACTCCGGGATCTCCAAAAGAACGCCACCAGAGTCCTCCGAGCGCGTTGCTCCAACGGGCTCCTCCCAGGTGAGCGGCTGGACACAACACTACGTCTGGTCTATACAACGGTATGCGAGCCCACACATACCGCCGACGTTCTCAGAGTCGCCTCGCTGGTTCGAGCCAACACTCTTGCCGCCCGCGACCCTCGGATGCCCTAGTTTAGTCGCCACTTACGACAGGCAGTAGATACCGTAGCCCAATTCTGATCCCGGAGCTACAGTGACAATAGGTATACAGCCTACCCAAACTATGTGAGCTTAGTACTTATTGTTACAATTTTAACAATCACACACAATACAATACAAAATGGGTTCCGGAGAGGACATAATTATGATAAAAAATTTCGCTTTGACTGAAGATGAAGGAATTTTTTATCATATGTCTCTACTTAGTAAAGTTATTAAATGTCTGTAAGCAACAAACGGGCAACGCCTATGGTTTAAGCTTCAAGCACCCCTGCACCGTCAGGATTAAATAGCTGAAGGTCAAATTGTTCATATTATAATTTTGCTTAGTAAACTTATTACAAATGTGGTATCACTAGATGGCTAACCCATATGCTTAGGCTTGCAGTACCCTGCATCATCAGGATTGAGAAGTTGAACGTCAAATTTTTAATCTTTTGTCTCTGCTTAGTAATCTTAGTAATAATATTACGTACAAGTCAGCACCAATTTGCTAACTATTATGGATTAGGCTAGTATGGTAATATGGTATGATGAAAAATTTAACAGTAACCCTGTCAAATTTTTGGTCATACCATATTATCGTAAATACTTAATGCATATTCCAAATCTCACAAGAATCAAATCGCCAGAAGCGGAGTTATCTCAAATTATTTAAAAACATGAGGAGAGGTGGTAGTTTCCACTCGAAACGGTACGAATAACAACATACCCGTATCCAAGAGAAAAAGTTCCATGATGAAATTCCCTATCAAATCAAATAACACCCAAATTATCCAAGATTTTAAGAAACCGTCAGATTCTAATTCTCCGGGAAAACTGTTTTTTTTTTCAATTTCAACAATATGGGACCGCCTGTGAAACCGCATACAATGGCGTTTGAATCGCGCCGGTAAGTCGGCAACATCGTGCCGAAACACACGAACATAAAAACATAACGTGACGACTAGATAACCTCCTTCTTTTGGGAAGTCGGTTAAAAATACATGTGTCGCAAAATACAGGCTATAATTATAAATTTATTTATAGATTATATTAAAATTAATTTATATGCTAACATTAACATTACAGAATTAACTAAGTAGAAGTATGCCTAAGTTACTACGAAGTCAAAGTATCGCCATCCATTTTTTAATCTCGTATCGCCCCGTTTCTTCAAATACTTATTATAATTACCAGTAACCCGTGACTTTGTTTGCGCAATTTTTAATGTTTTAATGCGACTGAGACTGGTAATAAAAATTCTTTATTTTTTTATAAATTTTGTTTCTTTTTTAGTGTACCTATTGTAATCTTATCAAATCAATACTACTGTAACTAATATGTGTATATAGACTATGTATATTTAGCAACTCTTTTGATTTACATCCTTGTGTTAATTCATTTTGTCTCTCAAAAAAATCGTTTCGTTTCGTTTTTAAGATTTAAAGTTACATTGTGTTTTTTCTACACTGCCAAACGGGTACATATCACTAAAACCGAAGAACATTGAATCTAAACCGTATAGGACCGAAATGAGTCTAATTAATGCGGATGGAACCTCATCTTTCAGTGAGCGACGTGTTGACGAGTTGACGACCCACGTGGCGGAGCGGTTACCATACCGGTCTGACGCGCAATGGGTCCCGGGTTCGATTCCCGGCCAGACAGGTATCTGAATGATGAGTTTAGATTCATGTTCTGGGTCTGGGTGTTTGTGTATTCGTCTTGTGTGTGCCCATGGTACCCACGATACAGGAGAAAATCCTAGAGTGGGGCTATGAGTGTAGAAAGCGTGTTTTTTTTTATCTTTTAATGAGCGGTCCGATGGAGGAAGGGTACCATGTGAAAAAAATCTCGGAACAATCACCAATTCGAAGCCGGTAGAATACGCACAAGTGGAAACAACGGAGTACAAAATAAATATTGCCACTTGATTGAAAAACGGTTATTACATTTGTCGTACTTTCCTCTTTCATATTTAATCGTATGATATTTAAAGAACCGAAACATGCGGAAAAATGTTCTGGTAATAAAAATAAAAATATATTTTTCATGGTGAAAGAAAATTCTGTTGTACTCCTATTTATGATTTACATTTGAATATGGTGATATTAAATTCTACCACTACAGCAAGCTACTATGCAGTCCACCAAGGCAAGTGGTTACTGCCGTCCGAGTTACATTTATAATCAACTAGCCGTACCCTGCGCGCGTTGCTACGCCATCACAAAAAAAAACCTTCGCGAACTAATAAACGACAACTTGAATGAATAATTTACGATTCTATAGAGGGCATACAGACAAACATTCATTTTTATATATAACTTTTCATATAAAACAGCAATTATATATGAAAGCAATGCTATGTTACTCCCGAGGACGAAAGTGACCATTTTCACATAAAAGTGAAGTAGGTACGCATGGCTGTGGTACCTCTCAGCTAGAACCATCGTTCTACCCCGTTGCAAATATCAATTCTAACAATACTGTCAGCCAAAGTGGCATTATAAGTCTAGATAGAGCAATTAGATGAAAATTATTACTGTTTACGAGAACAATTGGGCGTAATTTACGCATAAACTAAAGGTTATTGGAGCGAATTAACGGACAGTACATAGCAATAACTAAAGCTACTGGACCATGTAAACTAGCCTGTGTACATTACAGTGCTTAATAATAGTAATGCTACTGATATAGTCAATTTTTCTTTACAATTACACGGCTAATGGTAAGTGTTGTACACGCCTCTAATTGGTAAACATACCAGAAAATTGTTATATAATTAGTTTCTATTAATGTCATGTATGCCTTACTGTTGGTGGGTCTTAAAATAAATAAATAAATGCGAAATACAATGGAGTATTTTGTCACTTAAATATCGTAGTAATGTTGAATAAATTTCAATTAATGTATGTTTATCTTATTCTTTTGCACGCCCTACAGCCCAAACGACTGGACGGATTTTAATGTTCGAGGTGTCGTTGAACTCGACTAGAGGATATAAATATGGCATTTTTACCATAAAATATGAATATTATGTGGAATCCAGTAAAAATATTATGCAAAAATACATATATACGCTTATAAAAGATTACCTTTCTCCTGGCATAGTCAGGAAAAAACATCCAACAATCTAATTAGCTACTGAGTCGCTATTTTCATATGAAAGCACTATAAGTAGAATAGCATAATAAATAATGCTTTATTGCCTTGAACTGGTAATAACTTTTTGCAAAGCGTTTTTTGGTTTTCATTTGAACATTTTGGTGAGGGAAACATAATTATGCAATACATTCAACTTAGTCCTTAGGATTAGTTCCGAGATCAGAATAGGGCTACGGCAACCCCTGCCCGTCGTAAGAGGCGACTAAAAGGGGCTTCCGGAGTTGCGGGTGGCTAGAGTGGGAGCTCGAACCGTTCGGTCAGGCTGGAAGGACGGCGATATGTGTAGTCACATACCGTCGTAAAAACTAGACGGGTCGGTCGCCCAGCCGCCCATCTGGGAGGAGCCCGAAGGGGCAACGTGCTCAGAGGATTCCGGTTGCGTTCCTTTGGAGACCCCGGAGTCCTGTTTATAGCGCCGACGACGGCCACCGGAGGGGTTTTACTGCGGTAAAAATCCCCCATTACTCTGTGTCGCTCTTACGGCGTCGGGTACCTTTTAAAGATTTCCCCCTCGAGAACAAAAAAAAAGGATTAACATCTACGACTCGCTTCAGGTAAGGCTTGCGTTATCTAGGGTCGATTATTTACCATTTTGTTAACTGATTAAAGTCACAAACGGGCATGTAGTCTACTTGGCGATAATTGGTCACTGCCACCCCTTGACATCTGTAAGGAACTTCATATAGAATAAGATTTCTATCTGAAGTCATGCATTGCTACTCCCAAAGACTAAGATAGTCGCTTCTTATACAATTTTATTACTTATTTCTATTTCTACATAAAAAATAACCGGCATCCAGTCGACAGTGATGGGATAAAATCAACTTATAAACTGAATGAGCGAGCGGAACTGCGGGCAAAAACAAGCCATAACTAAGTTACTGTTAAATTGACTGTTTAACAAAAGTAATTTTGCAGGTGTCAGAACGCTCTCTACAGACTGACTGGTATAAAGAGCTACCTCGGAATAATTAATTCCATTCTTACTGTAGACATTGACACGATAAGGTAAATACATAGATTTTATTATTTCACAGCATTACACAATCTTTTTAAGCTATTACAAAACTTTTATCGCGGACTTTGAGCGCAGCGACCTAATCAAGAAATTCCGTAACGAAAAATACCTAACACCCCACACTCCGCCTACCATGTAGTGCGGCTGAGCGTTCGCTTAACGTGTATGTCTATGGTACAACAGTACGTAGCTCGCACGGATCGAGACGAGCTGCTCAGAAATCGGACGAATATGTATGCCGCTGTGTGTAAAGAAAATACCTTGAATTAATATCAATATATAAAAATATAAAAATAATTATTATAATTGCTTTAGTTGATAAAAAATGCTATGCAATAACTTTACCGCCGCAGTCCCCAAATGCCGTATGTTTTTTTATGTAAAGATTTTATTAGGTACAGAGAGTTTGTACTGATTGTACACAAACCCCGAAAGAAGTGCTTAATGATAAAAAATAATTATAATCATACTCAGCGATAATGTAACAGTTACATTACTGCTATTAATTCACCAGCTGTTAACACAGGATTTTCACTACTTTTTAAATATCCTATGCTCTTAACTTAATCAATCCTAACCTCATCTAGAGTCAATCATTGATGCCCGTGACGAAAGTGAGAAATATAGAAAAATATAGAAAAATGACAATATCTATATATTCTGACTTATCGACGAATAAAGAAATAAAGGAATCGTTTTTAACAAAAGGAAATATAAAAATACCGACATTCATTATGTAAATACGAAACATTGACAATTTAATATTGAAATACAAAATTAAAGAGCAGAATGACTCGAACAAATTATTATGGTTGGACTCCTTTCATTGTAACGAGCACAGTAGCCACAAATTTATCACGATGTCACAGACTTGGTAATTCACTAATTACCGAGTCCATTAATTAGCCCAGGATCTATCGTTAGACTTATTGAGCTCAGTAAACCAATGACGGACTATAACTCAACATTGTTTAATGGATACCGAGAAAACTTTTGCTAGTTTCAAAGTAACATTATAGGTACAAAGATTTTGTATTGAAATTGCCGAATTACTTGAAGAACTTACGAGAACCAAAGTCATTTGGAAACAAAAGCCGACGTATCAAATGGAAGGTAATAAACGGCAAAACTGTGGTACGACTTTGAAGTAACTAAATACCGACAACTATATCTCATGTACAATCAGCGTTATCTGGTTTCTTACAAGTAGGTACTACGTATTTTAAACTACTTATATCTAGTAATACTGTGTAAATATACAAATAGTTAAAAGCTTTTATTTAACTTGATTCAAAAACACTGTTTTTTGGCTAAGTATGTATGTGTGTTTAGGTCAAATCTTGCAACCTTAATTTGACGCACTTCTCAGTGTCCGATCGGGCTGAAAATTGGAATACCGTATAGTTCTGATGTCAAAGCAATATTGTTGTCAATCAATGTCAAGCTAACTTTAAAAAGTAGAACTTTTCATGACGCGATTTGACTACAATAACCATATCTATATCGGCCCTTTAATATCAGTGTAGCACATCCTTATGATTTGAAGGTGTAGGAGTGATGTAGCACTCATGCATTTTTTATCAGATTGAAAAAGCAAACGAGCAAGTCCACCTGATGGTAAGTGGAGTGGTCACTGCCACCCATGAACGTCTGTAGGAAACTTCAAATAGAACATGAGTTGTATCCGAAGTCAATCAGAGATGCGTTGCTACTCGCGAGGACTATGCTGGTCGCCTCATGTAAAAGTGTGCCGGCAACCTCACCCTTCTATAGAAACGCAAGAAATGCTGCACGCTAGAAATGGGTGTGACGTTGGTACTTCCTCGGATGAACTACAATGGTTCTGCCACCGGTAAAACGCATACGATAATGACGTATTCCAACTTTAAATCGTTAATTAACATGCATCGGGTGGCAGAAGCAGAAATAATATAGTTTTATTAGGTTAGTACAGCCGCCCGTCACATCTATTTCTAGCGTAAAGCAGTTTTTGCGTTCGCTGAAACGTGGTAGCCTCAATTTCATATCAGTGGAACATTTTAGTCCTCGGAAGTGTTGTCTTTAGATAGAAACAACGTTCTACATGAAGTAGCTTATGTAGATTTTCATAGGTAACAGTAACCAGTTCCATCAGATGGACTGTATGCGCGGTTGTTACATCAATCGGATATAAAAAACGGCATTATGTTAGTCATATCTTGCGTTAGCAGCAAATTTTCATAAGCGACATCAACCACCAACACCAAGTGGGTATCATTTTCCTAATTCTATCGTTTGTTGTCTGAATTTAAAATGCGGAATACGTAAATAGCATTGACCGATATTAAATAAACAGCGTAAAGTAGACCGGCGATCTTACTTCAATGTTATCAGAGATGACAACCTATTTCTCGAGTTATTCGAATAAGTTCACTATCTATCATATTGTCTGTTCTACGCTCTACGAACAAGAACAAACAAATCAAAGAAATAGGTACCCGTATTTATTGCTAGAATTTACTACTAAGTTCTGTCATTTATTGATGGTAAATCTCCGGAAAATGGGTCCCTTTGCATAAAAAGAAGCGCTGTTGGAATCAAAAAGGTAGTTAATATTAGTCAATTGCGGTTTTAAAAACTTTACACATATCAAAGACTTACTTTTCTCATATTTTTTCTCTTCGCCGAATAATCAAGTGGTAATTCATTTCTAAAAGAAGCAATCTTTATTTATTGTTTTAAAAAAGCGTGTGTTCACGTCTGAGATTTATACCTACAACCCGAAGAAAGCTAAATTTCCAAAACAGATAGATGTTTTATACTACTTTAAATGAGCACAGATTTCAAGACCTTTAATTCTTCGCGTAACTCCATATTGCGTAAATATAATAGAACGTGACAAGGGTTTTTTTGCAAAGTAAACAAATGATAAGCAGAAATCTATGAAATTCAAACGTCAACAATTCGAAGCCTACCGTAATAATTACAAAGCGACAAATAGTTACGAGTATATTTAACAGCGAACTTGTTAGGGCTGACACATGATTACGCATATTATTAAAATATAAACTTAGAAACCTTTCAGATACATAAATAACAGATCTGCTATTTTCTTTTAAATAACTTGTTTACTCTCTAGGTTTATTCACAGCACAGTTTAAGAGGGTCTTATAAAAAAATAGTGAAGTCAACAGCTCTACCCATCCTGTTCAAAGTACACTAATTTTCAAATAGAAACCTACAATACACACTTAAAATTTTTTAAATAAAATCGCTTGAACTGTTTCGGAAATATTCATAAACAGTGTATGATCGCTTGAACTGTTTCGGAAATTTTCATAAACGGTGTATGAGTGCTTTGAAAGAATTTTAACAACTGGATCCCCTAAAGATTTAATGCCCTAAATATAAGAGGAAAGTTTGTAGCACAATCAAAACAGTATACATGTGCAACACATTTTGGATTGCAAAATCAAATAAAAAGTACGAAACAAATACACACGTTTCCACAACGCGAACGAGCTTGTTCTATTTGGGATTTCCGTTTCGAATTCTGTATGAGAATCGGTGAGCGGTAAATGGGTTTTACCTTGTTTAAATCCCTGTGTACCACCCGGACACATTAAAAAACATTTGATGCTAAAGTAGTTCAACTTGTTCAATAGTAGCAGGAATTTTCCTCATTCGGCCCTTGTAATTTGATACTCCTGTAGTTCCGGGATCATAATAGGGCTACGGTATCCCCTGGCTGTCGTAAGAGGCGACTAAAAGGGACTTCCGGGGTTGCGGGTGCTAAGAGTGGAAGCTCAAACCGTCCTGCCAAGCGACGCCGTGTAGGACGACGGCATGTGTGGCCATATGCTGTCGTAAATACCAGGGAGGCGCACTGAGTACAATGCTCACTGGGAATAGCCCGAAGAAGGCATCGCACTCGGAGGACACCGGCGGCGGTCCGTTGGAGATCCCGGTGTCCTCCACACAGAGCCGAGGATGGCCACCGGGGGGTTTTAGTGAGGTAAAAATCCCACATAACTTGACGTTGCTCCCACTGCGTCGGGTACCTTTGGAAAATTTCCCCCTCGATATCAAAAAAAAGGTATATATATGTCGGAATGGTAGTTTAAATGTTTGAGCAGTGATAGCCTAATGGTTGAAACTTGCCCTCTCAATCGGAAGGTCCGAGGTTCAAACCCAGGCACGCACCACTGATTTATGTGCGTATTATATATTAATTATCACTGCTTTTCGGTGAAGGAAAACATCGTGAGGAAACCTACACACCCGAGAGTTCTTTATAAAAAAAAAAGTTCTCGGAGGTGTGTGAAGTCCACCAATTCGCACTTGGCCAGCGCGGTGGACTAGGGCCTAAACTCTCTCATTCTGAGAGAAGACCCGTGCCCAGCAGTGGGACAATAATGGGTTGACGACGGTAGTTTAAATGTTAAATACAAATGACGTCCCAATGGCCGCACGTGCACCGGCCGATATCAAAACAATCGACCCATCTACCTGTTTCTATTATTAGCTTCTGCTATAAAAAGGGTCTGAGGACTATGTCATGCCCGCATTTAATCTGGATGCGTCGCAGGGCAAGGACCGCTGTCTGTGTCAACAGGCTCCTCCAAGTCCTCACATATTCATCTAGCTATATCCATTGATTCATTGATTTCGGATATATTGTTATTTCCTGGTCAATCCAATTTACTTTGATATTCTAAATCGACTATCTCAGACCCCGTTTGTATTTATTGTGATGTACGGGATCGACGGCTAATCTCCGACATGAGTCGGCTGTCTTTCTGGTCTCCGATATATATAAGAATACTTGATTCTTAGGTAGGTTGATAGGTAGGTTGATAGGTAGAACCAGAGTTCTTCAACCCGGGAGGTACCACCGCCACACTTATTTCTAGCGTGAAGCAATTCTTGCGTTTCAGTCGATGGGTATGTTTGCCGGCTTATTTTTATGTGAGGCGACCTTAGATCTCTGGAGTAGCAACGCATCTATGATTTACTTCAGATAGAACTCCTGTGTTTTTTGGAGTTATTCACAGATGTCCATGGACGGCAGTGGCATTGCTCGTTTGCTACTTCAATCAAATAAAAAAAGTTAGGCTAGTTGAGGTTATATCAAATTCGCGTAAAGTACAATTGAAATTCAACATGAATTTCAATCATGGCTCGTTACGTCGTACTCTTAAAACTTTGCAGAATCATATAAGCATATAGATAGATTAGAACATCAATTCAATTGAGTGATGTATGGTGTAGCCAATATGTAAATATATGGCCAATTTACTCTATATTTCATATGATCGTTTTTATGTTGCAATATTTCTCGCCACCGATAATTTAAATATAAATTACTTTAAATTCTATTCTCATTAAATAACTATAACAAATTAGAGATTATGAACCACTGCTGTATAACAATCTACAAAAAATCTTTTTATCGTTTTATATAAATCCGTGAGCATTTTAATTTCATTTAGTAGAAAGGTATTTAAGTACAGTACTTGAGTAATTGGATTAAATATTCAGATAAATTTGTAGTTGTTTTCTGCTCCGGGAGAAATTTCGCTCTTGCCCAGCTTTGGGACTATAATTAGTAAATGACTCAATCTACAAGATAAGCTAAGCTCGCTATCACCTCATACTCTTTAAAACCTTAGAGCATTTAGATACATTTACAGACACGACGATCCGCATGGTGGAGTTGTCACCATACCGGTGTGACACGCAATGGGTTCTGGGTTCGATTCCCGGCCAGACAGGTATCTGAATGATATACACACGCACGCATGCTTTCTACACTCATAGCCTCACACTAGGTTTTTCGCCTGTTTCGTGGATACCATGAACATACACAAGACGAATACACAGACACCCAGACCCAGAACGTGAAACTAAACTGATCATTCAGATATCTATCTGTCTGGGAATCGAACCCGGAACCTATTGCGCGTCAGACCGGTATGGTAACCGCTGCGCCACGCGGGTCGTTTGAATAATAAATTTAGATTTCTGTTCTAGGTTTGAGTGTTTGTGTATTTGTCTTTGTATGTCCATGGTATGACATAGGAGAAAATCCTACTGTGGGCTATAAATGTAGAAAGCTTGTGTTTGTGTATTTACAGACATCTAACTTGTAATGGTAAACAAAATCATAAATTTATACCCGACTGCGTTGGAAGGAGAACAATAAGTTTTGAGCATACGTACAATGTACATACATTGTCAATTTATTTGGCACTCTCTACGACCCAAACGGCTTGGTAAATCTCACCATATGTATGAAATGCAGTTGTATACGTCTCAACTGTGGAAAATACATAAGTTATATAATTTTTAAATAATTATTTATTAATTTTATTTAATATTAAGTTATATAATAATGGTGCTGGAAGAAGGAAGAATGAGGGTTTTCGATATAATATTACGTGTACTGGTGTATATTGTTACAATTTTATGTTATTTTGATTTATTTAAATAACTAAAAACATTTATTTAAATAACTATAATAAAAACAAGAAAACCTACCTGCTTAAATTAAAAGAAAAAAACATGTGCTACTATAATGAAATATATGTATTTAAAACTAGAAATTATACAGTGAAAGATGGTGACAAATAGAACTCTCAAAAATCCACCAAATATTGGATACAAAAAATAATTATCTGCTTCGGCACGCATCTTCTACGTTTATTGTCTGTAGATATAAACGGGACTTTGTAGAGTTTATAGTTAATCTCAAGCAATTTTCTCTGCAATGTAGTAGCAAGGTTTTATAAGCGTCGAGGGCTTATGCGTTATTTCTTTGTTTGTTTTCTACTATAATAAAGGATTTGAATCGCTTTAAGCAACCTCATTACCTCGCAAATCCAAAGCCTGAAAGCATTATAGTTATAATCTCAATTGAAGCTACAGGAAGATTATTGTAAACACTACCTATATATCCTTTTTAATTTAAGTTCTGAAAGTCTTCTGTAGTCTTCTTGAAGGATAATTATTTTTAGAATTAAATTCTGATACCTTCGGCTGGAACAAATGAAATGAAATATCTTTATTTTGTATAGGCCTACGGGGACAGTTACAAATTTTCAGTTACAATATTTTTTCTTACGCTACCGCCGGAGCGGAACACGACCTAAAATGAGAAAACTCAACGTGCCTGTCTTTTTTGTTTACATATAGTATAAAAAAAAACCATCATGTTTTAACATAATGATTTTAACCATCATGTTTTAACATGGTAATAAAAGATAGCTTACTCTAGTATCTTCCAACTATCAACCTCTGATGAACCCCCTCCTCCCTCTTTTCCAACGTTAATCCTGAATCCGCCAGTATCATTTCCTTGCTCGATTGTCACCGTAAAAAGCGGCGACACACTCGTTATGAGCGACCTCATTGTCGTTTAACTAAGTTCAAAGCCTCGTGGGCTTAATGTGTAATTTCATTTCGTAATTTTCACTGTAATAATGCGACAAGGTGTTCATTATAAGCGACCTCAATGTCGTTCCACTGAATTCGTCGCCTTAAAGAATTGTATGTGTAGTTCGTTTATACACACACGTCATCCACGACTGTCGAATATATCCGTATAATAGAACAAAGCGATAATGCAATCCATTTGTGGGTAATTGTCCACTGCCGCTCGGGGATATCTGTAATCGACGCCAGATAACATAAGAGTCCTACTTTAGATCGGTCTCAGATGCGCTATTAACTCCGAGAAATAAGCTGTATTGCCTCATATAGGTATGTAGGGGTTTTATCCGATTGAAGAAGCAATCGAATATGCAGTTCACCTGATGGTAAGTAGTGACTGCCGCTCATGGACCTATAAGTGACTTCATATAGAACAAGAGTTCTATCTAAAGTCAGTATCTGTGATACGTTGCTAGTCCCGAACACTAAGGTCGCCTCATACTAAAGTGAGCCGGCAATCACACATTTCCACCAAAACGTAAGAATTGCTTCAGGCTAGAAATAAGTATGGCGGTCGTACCTCCTTGGTAGAACAACACTGATTCTACCAATTGGTAAAATATATAGATGATTAGATACTTGTATAATAAAAGTACAGGCAATTCTCGACTTACGTCGTTTCGATTTACATCGTTTCGAGTTACGTCAAACCATATTGTGACACTATTCCTCAAACATACATTAGTTGTTTCGATTTACGGCGTAGGAGAATTCATTTGTCGCGTTCTTGCGTTTCGATGGAAGGGTGTGGTTGCCGGCGCACTTTTACATGAGGCGACCACCTCAGTCCAAAGGAGTGGCAACGCAACTGTGTTTGACATCAGATAGAACCTATGTTCTATACGAAGTTGCTTACAGATGTCCTTGGGCGGCAGTAATCATATACCATCAGGTGGACTTCATGCTTGTTTGCTACTTCAATATTATAAAAAAAAATCTTTTCTCTCAAGATACTACAATTTATACTTGTGTCAGGGAGTGTGTAAATTGTGTGTGCGTGTTTGTGTGTAAGGAAAGTAAATCCGCAACAAACAGCTAGTTATAGATATTTATGTTCCTCATAATTTATCTCAATTATCTTTGCTCCATAATCTCCACAGGTTTATTTGTGACCGCTTCTCGCACTATATTATCCCATCTAACATCGTAAATTTGCCAACATGGTGCTGTTTGCAGTCTTTTTTATTTCTTTTCTTTATGTTTTAAATAATAGACAGAACCTTTACGACCTTACACTTCACGCCTTAAGAAACAGAACATAGGAATATGTAAGGTATTTTCTGTTCCAAACTTTAGTCCCAATAAAATGATTTCTTACTTCATATTGAACGGGATTATAATCTGAATATTGTTTCAAATATTAATATTACGCTTTAATCAACGATTTATAAATATGCAACTAATTCGTAATAGTAAGTCACCTGTTTCAAGAGGACTACAGGAATTATGGAGGTGCTTTAAATTTACTTTTGTCCTCGATACTTATCTCCTATATTTTGTGGTTAGCCATTAAAATTAAACCATCATTAGTTTATTTACCTTGCATTTAGTTGCATAAAACACACTTATTACCCGACGACCCGCGTGGCGCAGCGGTTACCATACCGGCCTGACACGCAGTGGGTCCCGGGTTCAAATCCCGGCCAGACAGGTATCTGAATGATGAGTTTAGATTCTTGTTCTGGGTCTGGGTGTTTGTATATTCGTCTTTGTGTGTTTCCATGGCACAGGAAATCCTCCTTTGGGGCTATGAGTGTAGAAAGCGTTATAAGTTATTTTTTTAATGCCCATTCACATGTTGCTATCTATATAAAAAATATATTTAGGTAAAAGTGATCTCAACAATGTAAATGCAACTACTCACTTTACGTCTTCTTATAACGATCAAAACGATATGGTTACGACGCGATATATCGGTCCTCTTGGACACCATCTAAAGCGAAAAATCCTCCCTCCTTTGGTCGTACACTCATTGCTGAGTATCCTGATGTCCCTCCTCAGTCTTCTCCCTTATGAGCTTCTGCCATTTCTGGCGGTCACTGGCGCAATGTAATGCTCGGGTGATACTGGTATCTAGTTGTTCTGATAGCTGATCCGACCATCTTTCCAAACCATCCAAAGCGAAAAATAGGGATGGTCAAATACGTCAAACTTATTCGGTATTTTTATAGCTTTAACGCTAAGAACTCACGGAGCGAATTTCACCCGCGGCCGCCGCGGTTGCGGGCCCGCAGCTTCTGTAGGATGCAGATATAAATGTAAAAAATTAAAGCAATACTTACGACGCGGTTTTCGCCCGCGATGCGCGCGGTTGTTTGCGGCTTCCGCTGCACCGGCGGGCACCCAGTAGAACCGCGCGGGCCGCGGTCAGCCGCAGCTGCGGCGGTTTGCGCCCGCGCGCTCTGCGATCAGTTGGCGGGCGAGTGCAGTAGTAAGAACTTCAACTGATGGTAAACCGCCCGTCTTGCGTTTTTCGCCCGCCACTTTTGCGTTTGATAATCGCAACCGCGACGGCAACGGAACCGCACGAATAGGTGGTCTAGTGAGTTTATAAATAAAACCGCAATTCTATAACCGCGGCGGGCACGGGACAAAAACGCTCCGTGAGTACTTAGCCTAACACTTCCATTACTATTTTTATTTTTCACTTTGTTATGTTTAAATAATATGAAAAATGACTAAATATAATTAAATAAGGATCATATCGCTTTACGTAAATTCCGAATTTCGTTATATTGAATACAAATACAATCGGAATGACAATTATGTTTAATGTAAAAGCGCTCAAAATGACAAATATTTCAACAAATTTAAATAAAAACTCCTTTATCCGTTTCAAACATTCGTACTTATTATACGCAAGTATCAAAAGCGCTCCAATGTGAGGTTGAAAGGTGTGTCGCTGGGTACCCCGCTCATCCATTACGGCAAACAATAACAATTCCAAATATATAATTTAGGATTACAGCGTTTTCAAAAGGTTTTAACATAACAAAAAGTTTTATGTGATATTACGAGGTTATTGTCGTGGCTTCACCCACTTTGAGCATGTTTTTTTGTTCTCGAGGGGGAAACCTTGAGCAGGTACCCAACGCCGTGGGAGCGACGCAAGGTTATGTGGGATTTATACCGCACTAAAACCTCGCTAAAACCAGGATCTCGAAAGGCACGAAACCGGAGTCCTTTGAATGCGTTGCCCCATTGGGCTTCTCCCAGGTGTGCCACTGCGCCCACCGCTCCATCTGGTTTTTACGATGGTTTGCGACTACACATACCGCCGTCCCTCCCAAGGTCGCCTGACCGTACACCCGCAACCCCGGAAGCCCCTTTTAATCGCCTCTTACGACAGGCAGGAGATACTGTAGCCATCTTCACCGAAAAGCAGTGATAATTAATTTCTAATACGCTTATGAGCGTATTAGAAATTGTGGCGGTGCGTGCCTGGGTTTTAACCTTGGTCTCCCGATTGAGAGGGCCAAGTTTCAACCATTAGGCTATCATCGCTCTAGACTATCACTAGGCTATCACTGCTCTTTCACACTCGAAATATTAAGAAGAAATATGAATTTCCAATATTTCGGTATACGATCACCTACAAAATCGACGGTACTATGTATGCCACAAATATCTTATTATAGACTCACGTTGTGACCGTAATATTTCCCAGGTAATAAAGCGGAAAGGTTCGTTATACTCGACTTTATTGTTACTTTCTTGAGTCTCACTCGAGTGTCTAGGGACTCGTATGACCTCACATTGCATGTTATTACAACTCATTGAAGGGTCTACATGAATTTTTGTTCGACGAAAATAATAATGTATCGGCCAAGTCATATATACTTTAACTAATTAATGCTACCGAAATTATGATGTTAATAATTTTTTACAACGAAATAAGCATACGTACTCGTTGCTACTTTAATCACGTTGCAGTGTGTTCACATGATGATAAGTAGACACTGTCGCAAACAAGCATATGTTAACAACTTTATATAGAACTGTGAACTGTGAACTGTTGATTGACCAGAGAACTAGGATTTTTTTTATAATTGGGCGTAACGATAAACCAGACGGGCCACATGATAGAAAGCAGTCACCAGGAGAGTCGCCAATGCGTCGCCGGCGTTGAAGGAGAGCTCTTTTTACACCTTTCTTGTAGAGCCCGATGTCATAGCGCTCCAGGAATACCTCAGGAGGAAGCTCGTTACCACAGGAGAGCGCAAACCGAACCATGGAGGACCACCACGGGTCCAGTTGATGTGGATAGAACTTAATCCATCGGCGAGTGGTGCGGTGAAGGAAAGGTGATGTGGGCTCCAGATCAAACAGATCCTCGGAACACTCACCATTATAAAGCCGATAGAATACGCATGTTTGGATGATCGGCTGATATGAAAGTGAGCCGTCAGCCAAACCCTTCCACCAAAAAGCCAACACTGCTACACGCTTCGGTGGTAGTGCATTCTGGGTTGAACCATACACATTATACCACCTTGATTATATTATTATAAACTATATTTCTGTGTGACCACATATCCACATTTTATAGACATACACTAATGTTCACATATGATTTTTATTTTTATCTTATTTTCTTTTTCAGAAAAGGAATCTATATTATTTTATTATTTAAAAAACATGATCGCGTCTCTAAAGAAGTATTTACTAGAAAAATACTGAAAAAAAGATAATGCCTTGCGGCATAATGCAGCATACAAGCAGAGAAGAAAAGACTTGATAAATCTCGTAAATTTTTCTAAAGATGCCTATCAGCTTTCCTCCCTATTACTAAGCACTATAATATCTCGTGTTGCATTGTATTATTAAATATCGTACAAGATTGTACTATATCGTGTTGTATACATCACACTTTACCGAAGTACATTGCCATCCGCGTCCTAACTTGGAACTTGGGACAATGTTAATAATGAGGCTACAAGCACGCCTCTAAGCGAATTACACATTGTAATATTAAAGCCCCAAGTTCATTATATGCGACCTCATTATCGCCTCAGTGAGCTCTGAATCTCGGGGGCCTCATGTGTGGGGCCTCGTGACCGCACGTCGCGTTATATTGTACAGCGGTTACCATAAAAGCCTCATGGGCTTTCATGATACGTAATATTTCCGGGCATAAACATATATGGCCTTCTGGTTAATATTTATACAGCAATCAAATAGCATATCTTAAATGAGGGTAAAAAATACTGTGCAATTATAATATCTCACAAATTGTTCAGTTTTATATTATGAAACCCATGATGTCTCGTCTTCTCTTCTCCTCAATCCATTATTGTCCCACAGCTGGGCACGGGTCTTCTCTCAGAATGAGAGAGTTTAGGCCATAGTCCACCGCGCTGGCCAAGTGCGAATTGGTGAACTTCACACACCTCCGAGAACTTTTTTTTTAAAGAACTCTCGGGTGTGTAGGTTTCCTCACGATGTTTTCCTTCACCGAAAAGCAATGATAATTAATTTCTAATACGCACATGAATCAGTGGTGCGTGCCTGGGTTTGAACCTCGGACCTCCCGATCGAGAGGGCAGATTTCATCCATTAGGCTATCACTGCTCTACCCATGATGTATATAAATATTATTAAAGATATATGTCTCACTGAAGTAAAAGTGAAGTCTACTAAGTCTCACTAAGTCTAGTTTTTTATAAGTATATAAAAAACTAGACTTAGTGAGTTATATCCGAAGTTATCAGTTTTCAATTCCTAAAGCTTTAAAAGAGTCTCCGTAGTTTATAACTCACTAGCTGACCCGGCGAATTTTGTTCCGCCTAAAAGACAAAATTTTAAATTTATCAGTGTTTTTCTCCTAAATTATGCATGTATTATACATAAAAACATTCCTCTTGAATCACTCTATCTATGAAAAATCTGCATCAAAATCCGTAGCATAGATTTATAGAAATAAGCATACATAACGACAGACAGCGCGAAGCGACTTTGTTTTATACTATGTAGTGATAAACATCGTATCATTAATAATATTAGTCACACAACATTATCAACCTTTTAATGTGGATTATTTTCAGCTCATTATATAAATTTAAGAAGGTTTACATCGATTATTATCTCTTTAGACTAGTATTATCGCGGAATTGATACATTATAATATTATCAATATAAGAGCAAATTCACAATCTGCTTATTGTAACTTTTTAAAATCTGCATAGCATATTCACGGTCTAAAGAATAATTTAAAATATATACAGAAAATACCAACACGTTTAATTATGTTTGGGCCAATGTGCCCGTAAGACACGAGCGACATTTGGCATAAAAAAATCGAGCATAAACTAAACTACAAAGACAAATATGCAGTAAAAAAATAAAATATACACAATTTAAAAACTATGGTATAAATAAAAGTGCCTACAGTTATTCCAGTAAACATGCAAAGTTTCATGAACCTTAGTTTTGCCATCCTAAAACTGCAGAATTGAACTTTGAAAGTCTCTACTCTAAAATATTATTTCGTATTTCATACCTAATATACCAAGTGGCTCAAATAACACCATTCTATCGGAAGATGCTGCAAATGGCAGTAAATGATAGTTCTTCTTCTTGCAGTTAACATAAAAAAAATCGGTTTGCGCCCTTTTTACAGTCGCGAGCGGGAAATATATGGAATGAGCTTCCTCCTGAGGTATTCCCGGAGCGCTATTACATGGGGCTATTCAAAAAAGGTGCAACAAGAGCTTTCCTTCAAAGCAGGCATTAGCAACTACTTTGGTGCTGCAAATTTCCATAGGCTAATTTGTGACGACTATCAGGTGGCCCGTTTGCCCTATAAGCTATAAAAAAAAACTAACCGGCTTCGATTTGGACTTATGCACGAATGGTTTCGTACCATTATCTATAAAAAGCAGCATAAACACGTATGTTGTATGGGTGTCCTTAAAATATTTATTTTATTCTGTACTAACTGTACCCTACGCGCGTTGCTACGCCATTACAAAAAAAATACCAGATACCTTCGCGAGCTCATGAATAACAACTTTGCTAAAGATCATCACATGATCAAATGAATAGTTTACGATTCTATAGAGAACATACAGACAAACATTCATTTTTATAAAGAAGAAGAAGATTTGTAATTGCAGTGGCAACGGAAATATAACATCTGTGATAATTTTAACTATATCATTATCACGGTTCATGAGACAGGTATGTACAGGTGACAGACGCACAGCGCAGTGTTAGCAATAAGTAAATAAATTTTACTCTTTTGGTACGGAACCCTAAAAGTACTTAATTCGAATTTAATCAACTGAGATGCAATCAATAAGAAAATTATACTTAAGTTGAACTCACAATGAATACCTTCGTTTCGACGAGCCCCTAGAACAAAATCGTATTTGAAAAACTACCAATTTACAGCATTAAGCTTAGAAATTTTGTGGTTATACAAACATTGGTTACTTACGCCAAGTAAGACGATCTATAGACAATCATTGTAACAGCTATTTAGGAACTTATTTAATAAATTCCTAAATATCTATTACAATCAACACAGCTTAATACTGTAAATTGGTAAATTTTCATATACGATTTTGTTCTAGGGACCGTCGATTTGTATATATAATGATAAAAAGCTAATAAAATCCTAATATTAAGCAGCACTTTAATAACAATGATATAAAAAACCTTTTATTCTTCGTGTAAATCTCGAAGTTGCTTCATTATTACCTTTTCGTTCTTTGTATTTATTTCTATTGTTTCTTGTCTCCATTGCTTTATACCCGTTAATAAATTCACAAGTGTCGTATATCTCTTTTAGTGATGTAACCAATATTCGCATTTGCATTCGCGAATATTCGCATGTTATTAGTTATTCGCATTCGCAAGAATTGTGCGAATGTTTTGCGAATATTTTATTGCAGTGTTTTGCAAGAAAAAGTTGCTGAAATTTACATTTAAGTCATCAATATAGTAATACACTAGATACACAAGTCTCGAACAAAAATGATACCTAAAACTGTCGTCAAATTTACATAGTTATTTATATTTTAGCAATACAACCTTAAGTCCTTGATTTAAAGTTGTATTTACAACGCTTTAAGCAAAAAGCAATAAAAAATCACGACTTGAAATGAGCGCTCAATTTTGACATTGAGCGCTCTTTTTCATCGGACAGTTTTGAGACGCTGAATGTGGATCTCGGGTTTTTCTATATTGATGATTCAAGTCAAACTTTTGTCTAACAGTTTTGACCACAAAAAAGGTCGCCAAATCTAGGTCCTCGGGCCCTATATCAAAAACTGGAAAAACTACATTTTCAATCGCGAAAGTAAGGGACATTCGCATTCGCATTTGCGAATGTTCAAATAACGTTACATCAATAATCTCGTTTAATATTTGCTTATACTAAAGCAGTAAAGTATATGTGACCTCGTTGTCGCTTCACCAAGGTCTCTCGGGGCTCGTGTCCGGCAGTGTACAGTTATACCAGCTTGGCTCGTAAAAGATGCATTATAACCCTTATACAGCGTCCATTCATATAACACTGCATACAACTAAAGTTACTTATTCCCACATAGCTACTTTAGTGTTAATAATTTTTCAAATGGCAACTAACCTTATTTTTATTAGCTTTTTATTAGCTTCACCTGTATGTTTGTTTGTAACCGACTTCTTTGGGCGCGATTTTGACCCACTTTAAACGGCCAGATTTCGTTCAAACTTTCTAGATTTATTGAGGACCGATGACAATACACTAATTTGATAAAGTTATTCCATTTTTAAATTGACTAAAAAGAAGAAAATAAATAATAGTTTAAAAAAACTAAAAAAACACACTTTTTGTAGAAAACCGAACTAAAAAATAGAAAATATATTTTTTTTTTATTGACACTATTATTAATTTATATTCATTGAAATTTTTAACACTATTTTCTTAATTTAAATTCATTTAAATTTATTTTCTATTTTTTAGTTCGGTTTTCTATAAAAAGCGTGTTTTTTAGTTTTTGTAAACTATTATTTATTTCCAATAAGTACTCGGTAATAATGTAACATATCGATCAAGTATGAATTAAAACATAGTACCTATAGGCGTACCCATATTTATAAACTAGTTGGGCAAATTAGGAATATCATGAACTCATAAGAAAAGAAGTATTCAGGATATTTTGTAGCTAGTCAAATTGTAAAAAACAATCCAAGTACGGTAATGTCAAGACCGAGGGACACTCCCCTTCCCTTCTTCAGGTACGCCCGTGACGTCAGAAACCTTTTAAAAGTTTACGGAGAACTCTGAGATTCACTGCTATTCAGGTGCGAAATTTACAATACTCATAATTTAAAAATCCAAGTTCGCGTCTCGTCTGCTTTGTCGTCAGCCCATTATTGTCCCACTGCTGGGTATGGGTTTCCTCTTAGGATGAGACAGCTACACGTGACAATGTTTCTTACAAAATATATAAAATTAACAATTTAATGAATATATTCATTTTTCACAAATTTCACATTCAGGACCGATGTGAATAAATAATATTGTTTGATAATACAGGAAAATTGTTTGTAGAAAACGTAAAGAGAAACTCTTCAATTTCACAAAAACTGTATCTCTCTGATACGATACAAATGTCGGCATACATGTACATTTCCGAGTATAAAGATTATTTTCAGTTTGTTGATCAGAAGCATAACATTGTAGATTTTTTTTATTTATTTGTCGCTTTTTCACGTTTTATTTTGTCGGTGAACTCTACACCGGTTAGGGTTTTGTTCTATTTATGTATTTTTTATGTAGAATTTAAACTTTCAAGTATCATCCATCCAACCAACAGCAACCAGCCACCACCAACCACCAGTCTTTTGAGGTCCACTGCTGGACATTGGCCTTCTCTAAAGGGTCGGTCCACCTGGTGGGGAGGGGGGGGACCTATGCTCCTTTTGCCCAAACGTGGCTATGCGAGGACCTTTCTTTCCCATCGGTTATCGGTTCTTCGAGCGATGTGACCGGCCCACTGCCACTTCAGCTTGCTAATTTTGAGAGCTATGTCAGTAAGCTTCGTTCGTCTACGGATTTCATCGTTTCAAATCGCGTCTCGTAGCGAAATTCCGAGCATAACCCTCTCCATAGTACGCTGAGCGACCCTAACCTTATGAGGCCTACAGTGAAAGACCACGTTTTGGCGCCGTAAGTCATCACTGGGAACACATATTGCTTGAATAATTTTGTCTTTAGGCACTGAAAAATCGTGTACGAGAAGATACCATATAACCATATTTACCAATAAATATATTTAAATTCGTATGACAGATTAGATCAAATGATATAATGTAATTCGATATAAACAGCTTATGTACTCGTTAAAGCATCTTAGGAACATTTTCGTTATTATATATTTTTGGTTGCGAATTTCTATGAATATCCAGATATTTTATACGAAGACTGAGGCCAGATTTCAGCCAATTCTGGCTAGACGCCAAATAAGCTAGGTCGAAGACGTTCTCCAATATTATTCCACCAGTACATTTGTATACTTAAAACTTCTCGGCTTTACCGTATCCAGTCGCCCACTTAACAAATATAAAGATCTAAGGCTGTCTGACTTAGAATTCGTAATGAATACGTGAATACATACTTACAAATAGCGTTTCTGAAATAGGTCATAAATTATTCATCTTAAACATAATTTTGAAATTATATTTAATAAATTTTAAGTGTAATATCTGTTAGGTTTTATTTATTTTAGAACTAAACTCTATGGGCCTTCTAGAAAAACAATTATATAAAAGTTGACAATTTATTTATTAAAAAACTAATTAATATAATAGCACTAGAGTCTACCAAAAATCTCGGAATTATGAACGACTGCTTACTGTAACAGATATTACTTTCTTGTCAACTCATTTCTGCCCCACTACAGGTGTATAATTTAGTCACATTAATACAATTTGTAAGTGTTGTAAGTTATGCTTAGACTTAGGTTTGTTCCTGAAGCTCCAGGACCAGAATACAGCTACAGTATCTCATGTTTGTCACGAGAGGCGACTAAAAGGGAGCGTCCGCGGTTGTGGCAAGAGCGAGAACTCAAACCGTCCAGTCATGCGACCCTGCGAAGAACGGCGGTATGCGTGGTCGCATATCATCGTAAGTAAAGTCTGTGTGAAACCCGACCGAACAAAGTCCCGAAGTCATTTTCACAGTGCGGCGGGCGGACACCAGTGCGTAGGGGGAGTCTATATACAATCGTCCAAGACATTATCTTGTCATAGACGGACAGACGACAGGGTAAGTAAGTCGCCATTCTCATCCTTTATTTACGGTACCCTAAAGTCTCTTCGTATCGTTCATTATTGATGCAAATAAGCGCATTGCTTAGAAATTACTATATATTTGAAAATTACGAACAGCTACGAATGCAAACGTACAAGTATTTCCCGCAACTGCATACACTCCACGTTTACTCCTTTCTGTTAAGCAAGTACTTAGCGTCTCTTATACTAATTTATGCTACATTTCCCTAGATTTTCATCTCGTACATTAATATAGTAATATACCAACAGCTTATATAATAAATAAAGCTTTTTCCATCTTGACGCTTACGCCTAATTTTATTTTTAACAAAATTATAAGTATTAACACTATTATTTACACGCGGCTTAGCCCATTGGAGACTTATTTATCACAGCCAAGTGAATCCTATAGGCTAATTCAAATCAAACACTATCGCTGGGCTAAATTTTGTTTTAATTCGATATCGCATGATAGAATATGTGTATATTCATTCGTCAATCCAACCATACATCCATCATCCATTCATCCACCTATCCTCATAAAATTCTTTTTTATAATACCAGTACATCCGGTGCTTATATCTAGATGCAGCCACACATACCGCCGTCCTTATCGGGGTTGCTTGTTGGACGGTTCGAGCTCCCATTCTATCCATCCGCAATCCCTGAGTCGCTCTCGATTGAGATTTTCAATCCAAGAGATCATCTCTGCTAAACGTATTAGTGCCGTAATTATTTATCATTCTCACTTACATTTCAGTGTTTGGTTTGAGATTGAGATTATGAATTTAATTAAATAAAGAATTTAATTTAATAAACAATAATTAAATAAAATAAACAATAATTAACGTAATTAATAAAATGTCAAAGTGTAGCATATCCTGCCAAACGTGCTCCTTGTTAGGCCAAATGTAGGGCAGGATACTGGAGCTAACTTTTGTTACCCATGTAAAAACAAGATGGCAAATAAAAAAATAAAAAAAAGATATACAAGGAAAAAAGACAAACCCACTGAGTTTCTTGCCGGATCTTCTCAGTTGAGGTCGTTTTCCGATCCGGTGGTAGTGTAAAAAAAAATATATAAATGTAACTGACAATTTGTAAGCGCCCCTGAAGGCCTATGCAAAATAAAGACATTTCATTTCATTTCATAATTCCATTATTAAGTCTATCGCACTAAAATAACAAAATATTGACTCAAGATAGGTAGGTAAAAAGAAGTTAAGTTCTGAAATTTTATTTATGTTTAGTGTCATAAATAAAATTTCAGAACTTAACTTCTTTTTACCTCCTTGATATTTTATAGAAAGAGCTCATTTTAGTCCATAAATAAAATATATCAACGTACATTTATACCAGAGAAAATGATTATCTCTCTGCTAAATGTTTTATTAAAATGTTTTCAGAAAAGATGTCGTTACTTATTCCTTGCAAAGGAATATCTAATCTACTCAGTCTTAATCTATTTTCAACGGCCTTTTAGTTTTCGTTATCGTATAAAATATGTATCAAAAAGCTTACCTGTAAGATTGTACTATGTATAACTACTTTCTTTTAAACGTCAGTCTGATGTACATAATTATTTAATATTACATGAGATACAAAGACCGAAATATTTCTAATTAACAAATTTTCATAAAACTAAAAATACTTAGGTACTACTAACAAATATTATGTAAAAAGGACAAATCAGTAATTACTGCAATAATTCGTCGTATAAAGTACAATCTAAGGTAAAATGTAAATAAGTACATATATACGTCACGAGCAGTGATAGCCTAATGGTTGAAACTTGCCCTCTCAATCGGGAGGTCCGCGGTTGAAGCTCAGGCACGCACCACTGATTTATGTGCATATTAAAAATTAATGATCACTGCTTTTCGGTGAAGGAAAACATCTTGAGGAAACCTACACAGCCGAGAGTTCTTTAAAAAAAAGTTCTCGCAGGTGTGTGAAGTCCACCAATTCGCACTTGGCCAGCTCGGTGGACTATGTTCTAAAACTCTCTCATTCCGAGAGAAGACCTGTGCCCAGCAGTGGGACAATAATGGGTTGATTATATACGTATTGCTTTTAGTAATTTCTGTTACGAGTAGGATCACCTCCTTGTACAGTTTAGTGAAACCTATATATATAAGTTTCTTAGTAACATCATTTTATTTTTCGTATTTTTATTTATTTTTTCATAAGATTTATGTAGCAAACGAGCATGCAGTCCAGATAACCGGTTGAGGTGATCCAATTGTTAATTCGTTACAAAAATATATGAATGAAATAATGAATTATCAAGGTAAACGAAATAAAAGATTGTAACAAACGAACGCTTAAAACTGAATCATGGAAATCACTTATTCCATCCATCTATCTATTTTTGACCTCATTTAGACATCGCTTTCCTTAATTGGCCTACTTCAATAGATCGTCTGTCTTCATAATGCAATGGTTTAGAAATCTTTACATCATCATCATTTTCTTACAGTATTAAAAGTATACCGGCAACTTTCCTTCAGAATACGTCATTGACAAGACTTTAAATTATTAGTTCGCCTACTAAGTTTATTTTATTTTATTACTGTTTATTTTAGTACAGTGATAAGCGTATTTAGAGATGCCCCTACATACGCTTATCACCGTAATGAAATAAACAACCGACCAATAATACAATACATAAGAGGTATGTATATAAGGGATAAATATATTAAATATGACGTTATGTTTTCATTTTATCTTTTGCTGTACATTTTATAGTTTATCTAATTGTACAGACCATCACATATGTAGTTTAAGTAATAAGAAAATATCTCTTCGGGTTTTAGTATAATAGATACTTTAGGCATTGCCTTAAATAATGTCGTTAGTAACGTTATTTATACTCTTCAAATTGATGAGTGTTTGTCTATCTATGTAAGGATTGCACATTTTTACTCTATAAAATTGTTTATAATTGCATGAAAGATCTACTTCCATGCAATTATATACAATCTTGCAGAGTAAGCATATGCAATCTTTGTACTTAAAAAAACACATTCATATTTTTTTTTACATAACATTGATGTTTAGAAACAAAGGTGGAATTTATAGTATGAGCAAAACACAGTTAATTCCTGAATAAAACTTACAAGATACATACAAAATTATAACGAGCAAAACAGGGCGAGGAAACTAGTATCCAGTTTGACCCAGCGGTACAAAATGTAATAACAATCGTCTGTAAATGTAGCAGTGTCCATTTCGAAGTCAAATAGTACTCTAAGTGTTATATATCGAATCCTTCGAGAAACATATTCTTGTTCTACAACGGACCAGTAAGCGAACATGTTTACAAAGCCGTAATATATTTTACACAGCTCGTTAATAATTTTAATAACGCGTTTTAACAGTAGGTAAATATTTCTTACGCTGTCAAAATTCTAAATAAAAATAAAATAATCTTCGTGTATTGATTTGATAGCTATCTATCGTAATGTAGACCATAATGAGATAATGTATCAATATATGTGCATATATCTTCATTGATAACTAGCTTACTTCCGCGGGTTCACTCGCTCTGATCCCGTTTACCATTATAAGGGTATTTTTTTTGGAGCGATGCTGGGATATGTGGGATTCTTACGGCACTAAAATCCACCTGGTGGACGTCCTCGGCGTTAAAAAGAGGACTCCGGGATCTCCAAAGGAACGCAACCGGAGTCCTCTAAACGCGTTGCTCCCAGGTGAGCGGCTGGGCCCACCGCTACCTTATTTATTACCGCTACAACTCCCTGTATTGTGGTGATTCAAACTCTTACTGGGTGGGAATTAAACTCTGAACTATACAACAAATCTGTGTGATGACCTGTAAACCACACGAATAGTAGGTATATACTTGTGTAATGATTCATTTCATCTCGTCGCGATGTATATTAATATGCAACAAGTCCTTTATTTTCGGGTTTGTTTAGCTTCTGGCACTGGAGACTATAACTCTATATTTTGCCTATATTGCGAACCAGTTTACTCATGTTTATTTGTATTCACCCCTTTTGGATATTAAATCTTCATTTTAAGCTATGTCTAAATATATATATTGTTCGATAATAATTTCTTTATTATTAAAGTTGGTCCTTCGAGATTCGACTCGACAGCACCATCCATCTATCCATCAGACCTTTGATGTCCACTGCTGGACGTAGGCCTCCCTTAAATGGCGCCACTCCAACCGTTCCTGTGCCCTCTGAATCCAACGATTTCCCGCCGTCTTCTTCAGGTCATTGGTCCACCTGTTGGGTGGGCGACCTGTACTCCTTTTGCCGATTCTTCCAGTGCCCTCCCTGTCAAAGTTGAACTTACCCAACCGGATCGTTAGTGCTAGGTAAATTTACTAAGCGACAACTTCAAGAGGAGTGCCGTCTACAACTACCGGTACCGGGTGTCCGTGACATTTGACATGATTTTCGTCTTGTCCATGTTCATCTTAAGACCCACCCGTTGCGAGACACTGTAGAGGTCTAAAGCACCATCGCCAGAATATTTCAACTTTGTAACGATAGTGTTAAACGGCTGTTTGATGGGTGTGGTAATAGAGTGATTATTATATGAGGCATTCCAACTTAGTCCAAGAAACAGTGGCGTAGCTGGGCTTCGTGCGACCCGCAGCTAAATTTCATTTCAATTCGTCGCCACCCAAAAAGTCTTAAAGTACTGTGCTTTAGAATTTGACGACCAAGAAAAAAATATTCGCGAAATCTAAATATTCCACCTACCTTCCTGGACCATGGCGTACTTTGACTCACTTTAGTGTGTATGGAGGAGGGGGAACGGGGAGGGCCCGTTCCCCTTCCTCCATACACACTACGCCAGTGGAAAGAAATATTGATTTATTTTTTTATTTTTATAAGATTGAAGTAGCGAACAAGCATGCAGTCCAACTGATGGTAAGTCGTTACTGCTCCCCATGGACATTTGGAACCACATATTTTTTTTATTTCGATTATATAATAATATAAACTTCTCGACTATAGTTATATTTTATTATAATCTTCTTTTATTTAAAATACTTCACGTAAATTCTGATTTGTAAGTTCCGAGAAATGGGATGAGCGATTGATTTAATTAAATATTTTTCGTTGAGAAGATGTGAATAATTCACATTTTAGTGATATTCAAATTCATATCATTTTGATAAAATTATCAAAATGAATCGAATGAAAGGCTAAAAGTGTAGTTAAATAATTTCAAGTTAATAATAAATTTAATAAATAAAACGAATTGTTCGCTATTTTATTCATATTGTGTTCGCATTGTGTCGGTTGCGGTTTGTTAATAAAAACTGATAAATGATATATGTTTAATTAAATTAACCTACTAAAAGATGTGCATTATTCAAAAGAGTATGTCTATTATTAATTCTTACTAGGCTTTTCCCTCAGCTTCGCCCGCCTACCACGTGTACCACGGTAATGAGTATCCTATGTGTTGGTCTAGGTCATTAAGTATCTATGTGCCCAATTTCAACAAAATCCGACCAGCAGGTTCTGCATGAAAAAGTAACAACCAGACATACGTCCTAACAGACTTTATCAGATCTTTATCATCACTACATAGTATAAAATAAAATCGCTTCTCGCTGTCCGTCCCTATGTATGCTTAGATCTTTAAAACTACGCTACGAATTTTAATGCAGTTTTTTTAATAGATACAGTGATTCAAAAGGAAGGTTTTTATGTATAATAAATGCATAATATAGTGGAGGAAAACTGATAATTTAAGATTTCTGACTTTTAATCGGAGTTAGGAACGAAGTTCGCCGGGTCAACTAGTAATATTAATAAGATAATGAGATTAACCCCTTATAAGTTATGTTAAGCACTAGTATACTCTGGTTTAAAGGATATCTAAGGTAGAGCCGCTAACACGTGGCATTCCAATTAGTCCTAAGTGGTTGGGACGCATTTGCCACCCAGGGCTGCCAACATTTCTTCACTGAAATATATTTTTTGAATACTAACCTCAAACTTTAAAGGACACTTAAAGACCTATGACATAGTGTGGAAAATCAAAACGAAGACAATACATAACACTTCTTTTTGTTACGTATTTTTATTAAGTTCTACGGTTGGCAAAAGAAAATTACATAAGATTTGTCACATAACATTTTTAAATTAATGTAAATAGAAATTAATTTTTAAAGTTTTCTGCCCAAAGAGTGAAAGACCCCTTTTTAACCAATAAGTAAAAATTAACTAACTAACGGGTTAGTAATAACTAAGACTCCCCTGTCCGTCGGTCCGTGTATCTATCTCCAGGCTGTATATCATGAACCGAGATTTCTAGACAGTTAAACATTTACAGGGGACAGTATAAATGTTTAAGGGAGCATCCAAGGTAACAAGAAAGATGTGTTTTTTTCTTGATATTAATAAGGTCGCTTGAAATCAAATTATTTATAACATTTGCTATTATTGTCTCAAGCCATCGGCGATCGCGCTACCCAACAGCGAATTGGCAGACTTTTTGAAACCTTAGAAGACCTTTGAAATCTTTTTTTAATAATATTAACATAGTTATGTAGGTTTTCCTACAATATTTTCCTTCACTGTTAAACAGTCATAATTCATTTCTAATTACTTTAGAAATTATTTTAGAAAAATCTGTAGGGAATGCTTGATACGAAACCCACAATTGAGACAAGTAGAACACTAATACTACATACGTCGTTGTACGGTCGCCAACCCTATTTAACACCGATTACAGGTAAGGCCCCAATCCCATTTGGAGTTGACATGTTATGTAAATGGAATATAGTGACCAGTGAGATGGTTTATGTCGACGACAATCAGCCGTCAATAACTCGACAGCTCGCTGACGACAAACGGCGAAAACTATTGATCGTGGTCGCGCACGAAAGACAACGTCTTCAACACATTATTGTCATACTGGCACGGGTCTTTTCTCAGAATGAGAGAGTTTTAGGCCATAGTCCACCGCGCTGGCCAAATGCGAATTGGTGAACTTCGCACACCTCTGAGAACTTTTTTTAAGAACTCTTGGATGTATAGATTACGTAAGAAATAATCGGTAATCGTGGCAGACGGTTGCTGACATAGACAGTCGTTCGTGTATTGCCTCTCTTGATATAAGTGTCCTTATTATGAAGTAATTACGTGCCCTAAAAACCATTATTGTTTAAGTAAGATTGTAAGCTTTTGAAGGTGGTACGTACAACCAGTGTTGTTCGACCGGGGAAGTAAAACAGTTATTGCGTTTCGTTGGAAGGGTGTGGTTGCCGGCACAGTATATGAGGCGACTATGTCAGCCCTCGGGAGTAGCAACGCATCAGTGATTTACTTCAGACAGAACCCATGTTATATTTGAAGTTACCTCTATATGTCACTTACCATCAAGTGAACTGCATGCTCGTTTGCTACTTTAATTGGATAATAAAAAAAGTTACGTAACATTAATTTCGCCCATACATTGCATGTACGAGTACATACATATTCTTCGATATATATGCTTTGTAATCACAAGCGAAAACGAAATTATGATTGTTTCGAACAACCTGTGTACCTAGTACGAGTTTAATACTCGTATTACGAACACAGGTTGACTGCATCCACGTGTTTTACTTGAAAAATTGTTAGGATTTTTAAGCTATTGCATATCGTTTATTACGGCCTATGAGCGCGACGACGAAATCAAGAAATTCCGTAACGAAAAAACCTAACATCCCCTACTCCGCCTACCATGTAGCGCGACCGAGCGTTCGCTTAACGTGTATGTATATGGTACGACAGTACCAAGCTTGCTCGGATCTGACGAGCTGCACGGAAATCGGGCGAATATGTAAACTCTGCTTGTGAGAAAGTATCAGAGAAAAAAACTTGAATTAATAATCAAAGAAAAATAATACTGCATAAATAACAGATCAAATTTTAATTACATAAGTTGATAAGAAATGCTATTCAATAGCTTTACCACGGCCACGTGTGCCGCGCTTTTTATTATTTTTTGTAATTACTTATAGGAACACTACAACAATATGTAACGGAAGCCTCGGAAACAAATAAGACTATGTCAAAGTAATTACATTAGATTTTTAATTAGAAAGAAAAGAAAACATATGCAGTATGAACGATCTAAACAATACTTCTAAATAGTAACAAAACAGCTACAAATTTCCCTAATAGAACAGAATTCGTCTCTGTAGCTCCGGGATCAGAATAGGGCTATGGCATCCCCTGCCTGTCGTAAGAGGCGACTAAAAGGGGCTTCCGGGGTTGCAGACGGCTAGAGTGGGAGCTCGAACCGTTCGGTCAGGCAATCCCGGGAAGGACGGCGGTATGTGTGGTCGCATACCGTCGTAAAGACTAGACTGAGCGGTGGGCCCAGCCGCCCATCTGGGAGGAGCCCCATGGGGCAACGCGCTCGGAGGATTCCGGTTGAAGTCGTTTCGAGATCCCGGAGTCCACCTTTTTAGCACCGAGGACGGCCACCGGGGGGGTTTTCAGTGCGGTAAAAATCCCACATAACCCTGCGTCGCTCCCACAGCGTCGGGCACCTTTTGAAGGTTTCCCCCTCGATAACAAAAAAAAACAGAACAGAATTAAAAAGTGTCTGCAAAAAAGATTTTAAGGTATCCAGACAAGATTGGTATCCATATAATAAGTATGTTTCGATACCTGCTTGTTAGTGTTACAATCGTTCAGACTTTTCGTTTATTTCAGGAAACATTCTGTATTTCAATAAAATGTATTTTCAGAGTCGCTCCTGCAATAACAAGCATCAACTTTAACGTTTTCAGGTAGTTTTTCGTCAAGTTAGCGTTTTCAGGCGGAAGAGTGCCTTACCGAGCACGTTTCACACTAATTTAAACACTAACTTCTAGCGGAAAGTTCCTGCAAAAATACAAGACGTCGTTACTGGTACAAGATGACAATATTTCCTTTACTTTTAAAAAGATTTGCTTCCTTTTACCTTTGAAAGATTAAGGTCTGTTCAGACTGTCAATTGTGCAACTTTGGATTTGAAATTGCAATAACACTTAAAAGAAAGATTCCTTTGTTTTCGCATCAACCCATTATTGTCCCACTGCTGGGCACGGATCTTCTCCCAGAATGAGAGAGTTTAGGCCATAGTCCACCGCGCTGGCCAAGTGCGAATTGGTGGACATTATGATTGTTTCGAACTTTCGTCCTTTGTTTCGTCCTTTGTTTTACTTTTAACCAACTTCCAAAAAGGAGGAGGTTCTCAATTCGACTATATTTTTTTTGCCGACTTCGGGACTGTACTAAGTACTGAGTATGTTTTAAACTAAAATTAATTTAATTATTTGTTACTTTTTGGGACTTGGAAGTCCGTAGATATTTTTCGTTAAAAAGTTTTTATTTCGTTTAAACCTTTGTTTAAAATAAATCTTATTGCATAAAGCGTGATCTATTACTTCATAAATAAAATAACATAAAAATATAAAATGTTCTTTTATATCATTCTTTTAATTTAAACATCTCTAGTTAATTCAGCTGTGATTCATTTTCATTTACAATTCATTTTATAACTTTTACAGGCAACATAGTCGGTAATTTAGTATTAATATTACATTCAAGGCTTTTTGTAAAACAAGTCTCTGAAGCTTTATTAATTTGTATTCAATGACCGTGTAAATTATAAATTAGCTAATTAATTCATGTATTTTTTGCAAGTAATTAAATCTTACGACTTCATTCATATTCAAACTTACGATGGAATATATAGTCCCTTATATTAATAACGCAGTATTAAATCAAAATACATTAAATACATTTTGATTTTAATAGTTTGTTTGCCAGACACCTATTAAATAGGCAGTTTATTGAACTACAGCCTATAGCTTTGACATACGGCGCTTTACAATTAGACGATACAATTAAGTTTTATTTTCGTAGAAAATGTCTCGTCAAGTCAACGTGCTGCAAAGTTCATTAGTAAGCCTAATTGGTATTATCAATAAAATCAATCTGACACGTTGAAGACAAGTAAATATAAATAAGATACTAAAAATCGAACTAATTATTATTGATATTAGCTTTAAATATAACGCTAAACGATACATTGCATTTATCAATACAAAAACATTAGAGAAAGAGTTTTTAAACTTATCTATTACTAGAAGTTCCCGCGGTTTCACTCGCGTTTATAATATATATATAGCCTAAAGCCTTCCACGATAAATGGTCTATCCAACATAAAAAGAACTTTTCAATTCGAACCAGTAGTTCCTGAGATTAGCGCGTACAAACAAACAAACAAACTCTTCAGCTTTATAATATTAGTATAGATTTTATTTTTATTCGATTGCAATTTTAATTCTGGGTTCCATATCCTTTTACTTTGATTTCGTTATAGCTTTACATCTGTTTCTTTTACGTAGACAAAGCTAACTGTAGTACGTGATATTGATAACTAAATGCAGATGAATGCAGAGGCTGAAATAACTCGTCGCGTAGACGCTGCGTCAGCGCTGCGCCTATGTTTATTTAGCGTTTACGCTAGAGAAACGCTAGTGTGAAGGAACTCTGTTTGTGGGCCATAAAATTTTTGATTCCAGCGACATCTAATTGGTACTGTCAAGGTTCATTAGCGTGGACTGTTAAAAAAAAACGTAAAGGCTAAAGTCCCAAATAAGCAAAAGATTTTTATCATTGATAAGTTAAATAATCAAAATGAATGCGGTAAATATAAACAGTAGGATTAAAGTAAGTAATTTTATCAAAAAGTAACATATATTCTTGAAATGAATCATTTATGCAGATATTTTATTTCAGTTCCCTGTAAAGTCATTTAAAATACTCAAGCGGGATTCTATAACCAACGAAATGTAGGTATGTGTAAGGTGGTAGGACAAAGATTCGACTGGGAAGGTACCGCCGCTACTCCTATTTCTAGCGTGAAGCAGTTCTTGCGTTTTCATGAAAGGTTGTGGTTACCGGCACACTTTTATATGAGGCGGCCATCTTACTCCTCGGGAATAGCAACGCATCTCTGATTTACTTAATATGGAACCAATTTTCTATATCAAGTTGCTTGATGATGTCCATAGGAGACAGAGTCCACTTATCTTCAGGTAGATATGTTCGTTTGGTACTTCGATCTTTTAACAAAATCTTATCCAAATTTGCTGGGATTCAATGTTATTTACGGTGCCAAAAGAATGTCTCGTGGCCCACAAATAAAAGACAGCAGCGCCGAGTTTTCCATTGTTATTTTACTTTGGTTATTGCTCCTATTAATTTTCGAGATGATAGAACGCGATACAATTTAACGCTATAACAGCTTTGTTTTCATTACAAATTCCTTATCTAATGTAAATACTACTGCCTAATTTCAAGTTAATTGGTCTAAGTTATATTTTTCTCAGAATTACTTAGCCCCGTGTCTTCGTAAATATAATTATTTTGTTTTTCTACGCTTTTACAGTGGATAAGTATTTCGCAGCGACAACATAGCCTAATAGACACCTCATGTCTACATTTCTACTAAGAAACATTTCAGTCAAAGCACCGAGGTATGCGGTGCGGGGGAGCGGTAAAAGAAAGCATTGCAATTGGTCGATTCAAGGTCGCAATAGATCATAAATTACAATTAGTGATGGGAACGTTTTTGTAATGGGTTATTGATTAGAAATAGTAAAATAATTATAATTGAATAAGACGATTATTAAATAGCTCATAGAAGGTATAGTAGTACTCATATTGAAGTATTGAGAAAAATAATGAAAACATCATTTAACAATCTAAACCATTAATACACAACATAACGCAATTCAAACCAGTATTAACATTGTTGTATAAAATCTATTTAAGCAAAAAATGAATTAATTATTCTTAAAATGAATTAACTTGATATAAATTCTTCTAATTGTAGGTTTCGGATCTACGGATTTTGTAATAAATAAAAAAATAAATAAACAAAAAATACAACCGACTTCCATTCAACAAAAAAGTAAAAAAATATCTAAATACATGTTGGTTTAGAGCATACACAGTAGGTACTTAGTAGTAGTCCTGAAGTCGGCGCTCACCATATTTCGCTAGATCACGTCGAAACCACATGTGTCCTATGTGTGTTTTTTCATTTCTGTATGTACGTATGTTCTTCTGATCATAGCTTGTAAGTAATTAATTCAATTTCATTAGTACCTACACCAAATGTCTTCAAACACATCTCAATTATTCCTATCGGCTGAGGAGTTACATATTTTGTCTCCGAGCCAAATTATCAGACACTTAAATAGTCAAAGATGAACTGGCTTTGCATTATCATTAGAACTTACACCAAATATCTTGAAACACAACTCAATTATTCCCATCGGTTGAGGAGTTACATATTTTGTCTCCGAGCCAAATTATCAGACACTTAAATAGTCAAAGATGAACTGGCTTTGCAATACATTAGAACCTACACCAAATATCATGAAACACAATTCATTTATTCCCATCGGGTGAGGAGTTACACGTTTTGTCTCCGAGCCACATTATCAGACCCTTATATAGTCAATGATAAATTGGCTTCGCAATTTCATTAGAACCTACATGAAATATCTTTACACACAATTCAATTACTCCCATCGGTTAAGGAGTTCCCCTCATTTTCTCCAGAACTCATAAATGGATGATAACTATATTTAGGTGGGACCAATGCGCAGCTCGTCTCTACACAATAAAAAAAGAATAATTAAAATCGGTCCACTAACGCCGGAGTAGTCCTTGTACATACAAAAATATATATATATACCGGCCGAATTGAGAACCTTCTCCTTTTTGAAGTCGGTTAATTAATCTGGTAGATACATATTTAGACATCTAATGTCTAAATCAAATCATCAAATAACTATAATTATTGGCAGTTTATGATTAAAAGTTTAAAACTATAATTATTTATTTTAAACTCAATTCAAGTAATATTCAATTGCATTAGTTGTCATCTTTCATCAGTTAATTGAGGTGTACATCACTACCAAAATGGACGAAAAGGATAGAAATATTTAATTTAATGAAAAGGAAAGGGATGCACTGTAAGAAGACATCAACGGGCGCTGTAAAAGACCAGTGTAAGTTGAGCTCCAAAATAATTTGATTCCTGAAATTATAATTGTGAAAATAGTTTACTTGTGAAATGTTATGCCGTCTTTTTTGAAATTAGATGTTTTGCTACATTTTTACACCATCTTAATGATCAGGAAGTCATTTTGCTTCACTTTTTTATTTTTTTTTTTAATTTATTTCGCGCTATATATAGTCTCGTAATACGATGTTCACAGGTCACATAAGTGGTCGGTACTGAAGTGTAGCTCGCGCTCGGTTTATTATATCAGTGCTATTAAACTGATGTGTTGCCCGAAAGTGTTCGCCTTAGATGCGGTGTCTATTAGGCTGTGTTGTCGTTGGTATTTCGCGAAGCATTCATAGCCCCCCTCGGGCTATGAATATACCGGCGTATTTTACACGAAGACTTTTAACAAATATTAAACATAGTATCTAATTATAGCTTAATGATTAATGCACAGCACGAACTACTGTTTTCCATGCCAGAAAATATAATAAACGAATCGTGCCCCTCCGGATAATCGAAATAACTGCAATTTTTTTTATTACTGCTACTAGGTACATACCTTTTTTTTACAAGTGAGAAACCTTCAAAAGGTACGCGACGTCGTGGGAGTGACATGAGTTATGTGGGATTTTTACCGCACTACAATCCCCCCGGTTGCCATCCTCGTCACTGCGTGGAGGACTCCGGGATCTCCAACGGTACACAGCCGGAGTCCTTTGACCGCAATGACCTTTGACCCCTTTCGGGCTCTTCCCTGGTGGGCGTGTAACGCTCACCGCATCTTAATAATAATAATAATAATAATAATAATAATAATCTCGTTTATTGCCTTAAAAAATAGTAATGACAACAGGTAAAACAAAAAACATAAAGGAATTGCAATATAAATACATAACAATAATTTCAAATTTAAATGTATATTAGATAAGGCAAAAGGAGATGACTCAGCTTATGCTGCTATAAGATTTCTATCTCATAGAGCGCTGTTTTTCAGTCATTCCCTTCTCCCTGAGTTCTTGTG
Source organism: Spicauda simplicius (assembly GCA_949699795.1). NCBI lineage: Eukaryota > Metazoa > Arthropoda > Insecta > Lepidoptera > Hesperiidae > Spicauda > Spicauda simplicius. Next base: position 7,357,933 of record OX453066.1, read on the forward strand.
CGGGAGAAATGAGACTAGTGGGCTCCCCAATCACCAAGCGGAAAACAGCAAAAACTACATACAAACAAGCAAAAGAGAACAAGAGAACAAAAAGGGTGATCACTGGATCTTCTGGTGTTTAGAGCGGCATGTGACCACACATGCCGCCGCCCTACCCAGGGTCGCTTGGCCGGACGGTTCGAGCTCCCACTCTACCCGCCCGCAACCCCGGAAGCCCCTTTTAGTCGACTCTTACGACAGGCAGAGGGTACCGTTGCCATATTCTGGGCCCGAAACTACAGGGACAACTAGGTACATACATACCTAGCAGTGATACAACATAATTATTAGTGCACTATAATATACGAGTTGTCCCGGTGAATTTTTGTTACGCTTAAAACTCAAAAATCTAAAATTATCAGTGTTTCTCTACTATATTATACATATATTATACATAAAAACCTTCCTCTTCAATCACTCTATCTATTAAAAAACTGCATTAAAATCCATAACGTAATTTTTAGAGTTCTAAGCATACATAGGGACAGACAACGGGAAGCGACTTTATTTTATACTATGTAGTGATTACTTGCAGATGTCAATAATAATTTCTAATTTTAGAATTTCGACTTTTATGCGGAACGAAGTTCGCCGGGTCAGCTAGTATACACTAAAAACGTGTATTTCTTAGTATATACTTCTTAGTACATACTATACAGGAAATCCTAATGTGTGGCCTAGAGTCCTATAACAATAATTTGTACATACATGCTAACGCTTTGAAATTGTAACACATTTGATAAATAGGTACTGTATGAAAATAAGTAATTACATTGTACGTGTTACTATTTGTTACTCTGTATAAAATGTATAACCAATATGTTACTCATGTTATTTCAAATTTAAAATAAATAAACTTCATTTCATTTCATATGAAAAGCAATACCGCAAACTGAATTATATAGTCTAGTAAGAGAAATCCGAATTGCGGTCATGTGAAGTTATAATTAACCCTATGTGCATAGTAATACTATCCCTTAATCTGTGGATCAATGGTTTTTTGATTGAGATAACTGCTCATAATAGCTATCCAACTAGTTTTCACTGCTGTCATTTTGAGTAGCAGTTACCTAATTACCCATAGTTTTACCAAAGGCGTTTAGTGAAACTAATTTTAA